>JAPVLO010004917.1:0-18819 GCA_027257055.1 Cephalopachus bancanus | reverse complement strand
AACAAATGCCACCCCATGTTTCAATGAATCATGACTGCAAGAGGTTTGACTTAAAGTAATTACTCTAGGTATTAGGGAGAATCTCAGTATCCACCTTAAGATTTTGTGGAAAAGAAAGGACTGTGTTACGCAAACTCTCCTCCCATAAGGGAGACCAGGTTGACCAAAGGCAGGGAGGCTAAGAGTGTTGACCAATGGTATCATGGATCACACTTATTTCATACCCACTGCATTTCAAATACCTTCATGTGTCCCCATCTAGCCTCAAAATAATCCTGGAAGAGAAGTAAAACAGCGACATCAACCCCATTCCATGGATTTGATTTAATTTCTCCTGATTGATCACCAGGCATTGGAAAATGAGTCCTTAGGAGATTAGAAACCTGCTGTTGTCAGGAAAGAAGTTAATGGCATTACAAGGACACAAACCCTTAGTCCGGCCATCTTAAGGGTAGACTAAAGTATGGAGTCCTGGATCTTAATTCTCTTGTATGACCTGTTATTTAACTATTGAAATGAAACTAATAATAATGCGCACATCACATGGGTACTGTAAGGAAAGGAAGAATTAATGCCTGAAAAATGCTTTGCACCTGAAGAAGCATGCAGTGACAAATTAAAGGTATCTAATTGTCACATTGTCATTCATTTTAATTATCTTCCTGCCTATCACTGATAGTGCCTTAGTTTATTTAAGGTTAAGTCCATACCTATTTGCATTGTCAACACTTCTTGTTTCAAAGCGTGAGGAGGGGGAGCACACACACAAGCACGCACACACTCCCGCACCCACCCCACAGGGCTATATATGTCTATGGCAGGAACCTTCCTTTGGCTGACTGCAGCCCGCACCTCCTGCCAGTCCCTCTTCCCCAGCACGTCCTTCTCTCCCAAGTCCCTAAGGACGGAGCTTGACTCAAAGCCACTTCTAAGAGCACAATCGCCAGACTGAGCCATCCCATCTCTTGAACTCTCCTCTAGTAGATGACCGGGAAGCAGAATTTTAACCTCCACAAAACAAAACAAGGTTCTGAAGTACAGGCTGAGGCCATCACTAAGGGAGAAAATGGGAGGCTGAATGCTCAGAGAATCAAGCTCTGTTTCCTAACCATCAGGTGCATCTTTCTCTGAGTTCAGACTCTGCAGTCTCTGAGTTGTGCAAATTGCCGAGAAATCTCTCTCTCTCCTTCCCTTCCCTCTTCCTCTCTCTTGTTCTTTCCATTCTCCTGCCTTCTTTTCTCCTGTCTTCTCTCCCTTTCTTCTCTCTCCTCTCTCATGTCAGTTCTATTATATGTCCAAGTATATTTCATTTTAATATGTAATGATTATCTTCAATAGGCCAAGCAACATGTATTTATGGGTGAATTAAAAGCATTCAGTCTGCCAAGGAAAATTACTGAATCATTACAACTCTCCTACAAATGGCCTGCTAGAGATTTGTAGATGGGCATTGGTGACCCAGAGGAGAAAGTGTGATTTCGCCTAGAAACAGGCGTACTCCCTTGCCAGGTTCCAGTGGCATGGACTTACTGTAAAGACAATTTCAGAGCATCTGGAGGTTGGTAAATAGAATGAATGGAGGATATTGTTTTTGAAGTTCTGCCGCAGGTACAGTGTATCTGATGCTAAAAAAAAAAAAAAATCATTTGAAGCTCCAAGAGTATGTATCTTGCTAGTCATAGGCATGTCTGTCAGAAGCCGACACTCTGGCTTATGGATGTGTGTGTGTGTGTGTGTGTGTGTGTGTGTGTGTGTGTGTGTGTGTGTGTGTGTATTCTACCTCCTCACTCTGAAACAAGAAGTGTTGACAACATAAAAGGGTATGAACTTTGTTGGGAGCCAGCCTTGGAGGTCCACATGATTGACAGGGTCCCGGTGGGCCGAAGACCAGGCCGCAGGGCGAGCCCGGAAGCTGAGGCCCTTCTGTCTTCCACCTTTGCTTTTGATATGGCTGAAGAAATTCTGTGCAGTCATGGAAGAAGAAAATGGCATGTTTATGCGAAGTACTCACACCTAACCTGAGAATGTCATGGTTCATTTTCCCATTTTCCCACTATGCCACTTGGCCTTTTCTAACATATGCAAGGGTTAAACTCTGAAGCACATCAAGAATGCTTTCTTTCACTTGGTTATAAGTTACTAGATATTGCTTGAGTAAAAAATGATATAAGCATATTCACTCCTTATTTGATTTAGAATTACGCAACTTAGTGTTCAGACATAAGGTTTTTTGAAGTACAAGTTTATGGTAAGTTCATTATGAGCTCATTATAAGTTCTAACACTTATCTAGGAGTTATGTAGGTGATTTACAACACTGTCTTCACAGACTTAGGATAAAGATTAATCGTTAAGATTTTTACTTAATTCTATAGTTAAATTTTAAGTAAGCCGGGCTTGGTGGCTCAGCCTGTAATCCCAGCACTTTGGGAGGCTGAGGTGAGTGGATTGCCTGAGCCCGCGGGTTCGAGACCCGCCTGGGCGGCGAGACCTCATCTCTACAATAAATAAAAAAAAATCAACTGGGCATGGTAGCGCATGCCTGTAATTCCGGCTACTTGGAAGGCTGAGGCAGAAGGATCGCCGGAGCCCAGCAGGTCGAGGCTGCAGTGGCCGGGAGCGGCCACTGCACTCCAGTCTGGGCGACAGAATGAGACTCCAACTCAAAAAAAAAAAAAAATTTTAAGTAAACGTTTATGGAGTGGGTTTTCACTGAATTCATAATATACTAATTAGATATGTTTATGATAATTAACTAAATACAGAAAGCAACCTTGGGGGCCTGGGAAATGTCATTAAAAGCTTCTTTTGAGTTTTCTTTAGAAATAAACACTGCAGGATAAGAGAAAAGTAACGAAGACACGTGGACAAGAAAGGCGATTACAGAAGCTTTGAAGGTCGTAAAAGCCCAAAAGAGAAGAACTGCTACATGAAGGACCGTGCACCTGGGAACTTTCTTGAAGCACTTCAAGGACTGTAATTTGGGACTCTTTTGAAGAGAGTTGCTGGCAGTGCTATTCTAGACATGATAATTGTTTTATCCATGTATTACTCATAATTGGTAACTGTAATATCATACAAGTTTATATAATCAATATACATATGTATGAGGGTTGACAAAAATTATTAGGCTCTGGTTATGTTTAACAAGGTTTTTACTTTGTGTCATTAATTAAGTTTTAGTGCTATAGTTTAGTGTTTTATAGCTACTTTGAAGATTGTTTTAAGTTCATAAGTTTAAGTTCACACAATGATAAAATTGGTGCCTCAAAGATAATAATAATTGCTCCACTGCCTATCTTAAGACAAAGATGTTTTAGGTTGCCAAGCATAAGGGAAAACAGCCAAATCACCATTATCCTAAACTTAAAAGCTCATTGGCAATTATGCAACCATAATAATTTTAGATTTTGTTAGTTTTATTTCATTATGTTTAGTTCACTTCATATGTTTATTCAGAGTAAAGATTAGTGTATGTATCTTCACAGTAAGTGACTTTCAAAGTTATTCTTTAAATGCTAGCCACTGTTGTTTGGTCAAGTTAATGGGCTTCATATTCCTACTATCACTATGTACAATCTATAGTTTTGTATTAGTGATTTTAAGGCTTTTTTTTAAATTTGACAAGTGATGTGGAACCGAAGTCAAAGTAATCCTTGTATGCATTATGTTTAGTTGAAGTGAAAATCCTTTTAAAACTTATCTCAAGACTCATTAACTGAAAGTAGATAGTGTTTTTGGCTTATTCGTTTCTTCTAAAGACCGCTAGATGGTGGAAACTTTTAAAGCATATGTACATGAAGGAATTTTCTTTGTCTTGCCCCTTTTACAAATGCTATAAAAGCTTTCTGTTAACTAATAAAGGATGTCATCTGTTCAGGAAGCAGGTGTCAGGGAATAAGATTTTCATCTTTTGCCTATCCGTCTCTCCTTCAGGAGATCTCACGACCTGGCAAAGGGGCTGGACACCTTCAGAACTTAAACTTAAATGACCTCTTAATCTAAACTGCTATAGATTTGGCATCCACAAATACATTTTTCCCAGAATTGGCACCACAGATAAAGCCAAATAAATCAACCCATTTAAAATTTTCCCAGTACACCATCTAGATGTCTTGACCATTTTTACATCCTCCACTTTTTCCAGCTGTTAAAAATATTATTAGTGAATTCTTTTTTTTTCCTGTAAACAAACTTTCTTTCTTTTTTTTTTTTTTTTTTGAGCTGGAGTCTCACTCTGTCACCCAGACTGGAGTGCAGTGGCCGCTCCCGGCCACCGTAGCCTCGACCTGCTGGGCTCCGGCGATCCTTCCGCTTCAGCCTTCCAAGTAGCTGGAATTACAGGCGCGTGCTACCATGCCCAGCTGATTTTTTTGATTTATTGTAGAGACGAGGTCTCGCTGCCCAGGTGGGTCTCGAACCTGCGGGTTCAGGCAATCCACTCACCTCAGCCTCCCAAAGGCGCGGGATTACAGGCTGAGCCACCGAGCCCGGCTAACAAACTTTCTTTAATGAGCATACATATCACTACAATTAAAGTGGGTTTTGGTTGAGCCAGGTTGCCAACTGGCCAAGAATGGCACATACAATGGGCTTCAACTTGGGCAACTTGCCTCCTAGAACACCTCTGCGTGACAGTGACCACCACATGGGTTCCTTCTTCATGATAGCTGAAAGGATTGGTCAAGGGAAAGAAGGATCACCTCCCTCTGCAGAAGGAGGACAGTAGGGAAAGTGACAAATCCAGGACACTACCCTTGAGGACAAATTTCCTTCTTCCTACTTAGTCCTAACAGGGCTAAACAGTTACATAAAAAGTTACTGTGTGCTTGAGGCCAGTCTGTGAGGGGCAGACGTCCTGCAGCCTCACCACGCTGGCCACAGGCCTTACCTGCTCTGGGGCTGAGCCCTGAGCAGCTGATCGGACACCGGTCCTTCAGGTGGAGTAGCTGCGACAAGTCCTGCGCTCGAAGCTGCCAAGTGGGCCCTGCTGGTCACTGGTCGCTGCCAAGTCCTTCAGCTTCCACCTTTCTGCCAAGCCACCAGTTAGGTCCACCAGGGCATCCGCCACCTGACTGCCCACAGGTGTTCATAGGACCCGTAGACCCTAGGGCACACAATCACAATGGAGTGGGCTTCTGGCACTGGCATGGCTGCCTGCCACACTCCTGTTCCTGCACCTACAACATTCGCAAATCCTCTGATCCACACTTCCACTGTGCCTCTTGATTCCCCTCTCTTTGCCTTCTTCCCCTCTCTTTGTCTTCACCAAGTCTAGATTTGGCCTCGTCTTCAAACACTTTCGTTCACAGTGTCCCATGAATACCCTGATGTCCTCTGCCCACATTCAAACCCTTTCCTGCCTCTCATGTGGGCACGGGTTTATGGCAGGACGGTGCAAAGGCTATGAATGCCCACGCCCCTATCTTTCAAGCTCAAATTAGCCCACAGGATGGAGGGACTCACTGAACGCTGACTTCACCAACCAGCCTTCCTAAATCTCTCTGCTCACATGCCTGTCTACTGGCTCAGCCTCCCTTAGCAAGAGGCATTCTAAGAGGAAGACTACTCAATTAAGGCTCATGGTAAAGTCTTGGTCTCTGAGTCAGGTTCACAATAACCAAGTGCTGGTGGACCTGGGTGGCCTAGTTCCTCCCCAATTTTGAACATTCGAGACACTACCTCTCCCGAATGTTCAAAAAGAAATACACAAAAGCATGTTATTTCTCGTTGGGTCTGAGAAAACTAAAAGGAAGATGACGCACATCCTCTCCTTGTGGAAGTGATGACTCCATGCTCGACTTTGAAATGAAAGAAGGAAAAAGGGGGCAGGGGAAGGCGGTGAGCCACAGGTCCAAGAGCAGAATTTCTGCACCTGACCAGCCCCCCAACAAAACGGGCTGCCAGGCCCCAGAACCGAAAAGGGTTCTGCAGCCAGAGCAAGTAGAGCTGCGCCTTCCAGGGCAGCCCTTTGGCCCCAGCACACGTACTTGGCGTAGACCTTCTCCAGTAAAGGAAGCCAGAACACATCCTCCCGCTGGCAGCAGGCAAAGCAGAGTCTCCCTGCAAAGCATGGCAGGCGGTCATCTGTGGTCACCTTCACCCAGTGTCCACACTGCCAAATGCGACAGGTGAAGGAGCCCCGGTACGCCTGGTCGGACCAGCTCGGCAGTCCCGGAGGAACGACCTGGTCCAGGAGGTTCCTGCTCTTCTGCAGCGCAGCACACGCACCCAAGAACCAGCAATCCCCCAGCAGCCCTTGCTTCACCTGTCCTTCCCATGGGTTATCTGGGAACAGCCGGGGCGAGGCACGAATTTCCTGGGGCCGCCTCCACGTGATGTCCTCCCGAACTGGGCCAGCGGTGTGGACAAGTTGAAAAAAAGCCCCGGAGGGAGGGTGCGTCAGTCACCGCCCTCCCCCAGGTCCCTTACCCCACTCAGCCCTGGTGAATTCTTAATTACAATTTAAATGAAGGTTAATTCCCACCGTATTTGGTACCACTTTTCTCTAATTAGCTAGTTAAACAAAGAGCTGAGCTATAGTCCAATGGCCTTAATAAAGGCAGTGAACTGCTTAAAGAATTTGTGTGATTCTTCCACAGCTCTTACCATCCCTTTTTGGGGCCAGTGCTTTCAGATGGCTGGTGGAAAATGTCTATTCCAAACCCATCCATTTTTGTTAGATTTCCCCTCCTTCCAGGAAACTCATCATTCAGTTAGAAAATCAGGACCTAGCAGAAACTTGGCAAAGCCTCAAATATGTCTTTTCTGTGTGTTTCTTTTTTTTTTTTTCGTGTAAAACAAAATGAAATGTGAAATGTGTCCACTCCATGACCTGGCATACCCAGAGGAAACTTAGCTCCCTTTCTCAACTAGAAGTCATGAGGAGGCAGGGAGTGATGGTTTTGCCACCAAAGCCCCACTCCTTGCTTTAGTTCATTTGTGCTGCTACAGCGGCATTTCGGAGACTGGGTGATTTATACAAAGCAGAAATTTGTTTTCTCACAGCTCTGGAGACTGGAAAGTCCAGGATCAAGGCTCCGGAAGGATCAATTCTCTAGTGAAAGGCACATCACATGGGCAACACGTGAACTTTGTGGGGCCAGAGGTGAAACGCTATGATTTGAATTTATCCCTTCCAAAATCCATGTGTTGCCAATGCAGTAGTGCTAAGAGGTAGGGTCTTTAAGAGGCAGTCAGGCCATGAGAGCCCCTTCTTCATGAATGGGATTAAGGCCCTTCTCAGAGAGTCTTTGTGAAGCATTCTGCTCCATCGCCTTTCCTCTTCCCACTCTGAGGACACAGCATTCCTCCCCTCCACAGGACACAGCAACAGCATACCCTCTTGGAAACAGAGAGCAGCCCTAACCCGACACTCAAACCTACTGGAGCCTCCAGAACTACAAGAAAATAAGTTTCTGTTCTTTATAAATTACCCAGTCTCAGACATTTGGTTATAACAAGGGGATTTATACAAACTCTATTGACTTTCTCATCTTGAGAAATACTTTGGGAGGCTTCTTATCACACTATTAATATCAAATACTCTTTTCTATTTTTTTTTTCCTCTGAGCCTCCAGACTCAGCATAAGCCACCGTCATTATAGACAAATGTGATTGTCCTATTATGGAGCTTTACGCCAACCCCCATTGCCCCGTTTGCCACCTTCTGGCTGTCCCACTGCCACCATGGTACTCAGATCTCGTGCTTTAGAGAAGAAGGGAAAGAGCATGACTGCATTAAACCCGCCAGCCAGGCTCCAGAAACCGGAGCTTGAGTTCCTCACCAGCTGGCAAGTCTGAAACAAGTAGAACAGTGTGAAGAACACAATGGTATAGCAAGAAGAACCTTGGAACGCTTGATTGGGGCATGCAATGAAAAACTACTCTCAGATTTTCACCCTCTTCCTGTCATTTTTTTCAATGGGGTGAGATCTTCCCCACCGCACTCCCTAGGATGGGAAAATAGCCTTACTGTTTACTACACTTATTTCTTTGAATCCAGAACAACCACACACACACATCGCTTTAGCTTCCCTAGGCTCTCAGCAGTTTAAAATGCCTTGTTCTAATACCTATGGTTCATTAGACATTTAAATAATCAGCGTAAAGTTCAGAGTTTGGAATTTTTGCAGCTCTCTTAGCCCTTTCTCCCAGCTGGGCATCTTCATTTTCAACGCTTGTTAGCAGAACCCTAAGCAGAGGTATAGATTCATGCAAGGAAGTGCTTCAGAGTTTTCCCTGCGAACATGTAGGCAGTGATCCTAGGTCAAATTGGCTTGAATCCCTTATGAGGGACATGGTTATTGAAAAAATACTTGAGTGCATGGCCAAAGTGTGATCTCGTTTTCATTCCAGCACCTATCTGATACCTGCAACTTAGACGCTGTCCTCCATGTTGTTCTGAAATGTTTAAGAAAAATCTAACAATTTAGATGCTGTCTCAATAAATAGCCTGAATTGCAAGGAGTTTTCTATTTGTGGCCTATTAGTCCACTAGCCAATTGACTAGCCACACTTATGGTCAGAAAAGTATGTAGATGATTAACAATCTAAAATTTGCAAGACCAAAAAAATGAAATAATTACAATGGAAATAGAACTTGGAACAATTGTAATTGAGGCTAGGGAAAAAAGAGTTTAGTTGCCTTTGAGCTGTCATTTACTCTTGAGAACTATCCACAAAGCCAAGAATTAAATAAAACAGAGGTTGTCTAGTTTAATTCTCCAAATACTTTGAAGGCAGTTGCTATGATTCCCATTTTTCAGATGTCGAATCAGATTTACAGAGGTTAAGTAACATGTTCGGTGCCTCACAGTGTGTGAGATCCAGAGACATGCTCTTCACCACAGTGCTATACTGCCGCCACATTTTCACCTGGAAGTGGGAAAATGAAAAGTCAAGAATCTCCATCAGCATGTTGAGCACTTGCTGTGTGCAAGACATGTGGGGCTGCAGTACCATGAAATACGCAAGTCCTCACCAAGCTAGAGCTGGCAGTCAAGTCAGTGAGACAAAACAAAGACACATCACACGAAGCAAGTGTGTTTTATTATTAGTAGTAATGGAGATATCATGTGGGAATCAGTTCAAAAGAGAATTTGCTATTGGCTTGGGTGGTCAAAGAAGTCTTATAGAGGCAGTGAGCCTTGACAAAAAATAGAAACTAGTTGAAAGGAAGAGAGATTCTTGACTGGGAGGATGGTTAGAGCAAAAATGTAGGGGATATAATTTAATAGTAGGCACTTTTTTTTGGCCTGGCACTCTCCTTGTTGGAAGAACCAGCCCTCTCCTACCCATACAGTCCTGCTAGACCATCAATCATGTTGCCTCACCTGATACCATAGAAGGTCAAATGACTCAAGTCAAGCAATCAAAAGCTCATCTTGGATTCATCTATGGAGAAAATTTCTTCTTTTTTTGGAGTCACGAAGCTAAATATCTATGGGTCTAGTTGCTGGTGGCCACACTGCCCATGATATAGAAGGAATCAATTGAAAGAATAAAGTTGAGCGGTGATAAGCAGATCCCAGACAGGAGGTTAGAGAAAGATTTGACCTCTCCCCTAAAAAAATTTAGACCCCGAATTCAGTCAAAAGTGAAGCAAGCACATTCTAGACTTTCCAGTTAAGTGAGCTACTGAATTTCCCTATGTAATCACTAGTTAGATTTGGATTTTGGATACTTGCCAAATAAAATATTCTTAGCACATATGATTGCTATATCTTTTGTAAAAGTGTTATAAGCACCTATACATCAAAAAGTTATTTTGAAGATTAAATACATGTCTAGCATAATGGTTAGGTACTAAGCACACAGTAAATGTTCAATAATAGCTTATGTATTCATAGGACCAATAATACTGGTAATACTTTTATATTCATTTTTGTTTAACTCTCATTGTTTCCTTTTGTAACGACTATATAAATATTTTATTATATTGCGATAAAATGAACTATTTAACCAATCTCTTATTGTTGGACTTTGAGTTTTACGTGGTTTTGAATTTTTCTCTCTCATAAGCAATCAGTCTTGCATGAAAATCTTTACACACATTTTAAATCATTCCTTCAGGATAAAAACTCAGAAGCTGATTGACATCCTGCCTTTGAAATCAGAAGTTTTATTTTTATTTATTTATTTATTTATTTTTGAGTTGGAGTCTCACTCTGTCACCCGGACTGGAGTGCAGTGGCCGCTCCCGGCCACCGCAGCCTCCACCTGCTGGGCTCTGGCGATCCCTCCGCCTCAGCCTTCCAAGTAGCTGGAACTACAGGCGCGCGCTACCACGCCCGGCTAATTTTTTATTTATTGTAGAGATGAGGTCTCGCCAAGTTGCCCAGGCAGGTCTTGAACCCATGGGCCCAGGCAATCCACTCACCTCAGCCTCCCAAAGTGCTGGGATTACAGGCTGAGCCACTGAGTCCGGCTCAGAAGTTTTATTTTTAAGTTCATATAAAATATGTCCCTAATACATGACCTCTGATCTGAGTGAAAACTTTGAATTCCAACTTTGACTCTGTCCTGAACTTTGAAATCTTATGCTATTGTAGATCTCCCAAAAATATTTACAAAAAGAATTTTATTTCCAGAGGGTATAGAAAATAAAATAAAAACAATTTGTTCTAAGGAGGCTGCTACTGAAACATTTGCTTTGAAACTTGATATACTAAAGGAACATCAAAAATGTAAGTCAAGCCGTGTTTAAGTATGCAGAAGTCAGGCTTTAATTATCGGGAAGAAATCCCCAAGACAGGCATAAATCTGCACAGCAGCATCAGCTTAGACCTAGCACTGGGCTCTGCATACCCTTAGTTTTGGCAGTATTCTTTTTCACTGAAGCTCAAAAAGTGAAGTTCAAAACCATTAACAGATCCCCTGATCAAAAAATGGAAGAAAAACACAGAAATGCCATGTGATTTTTTTTTAAATGATGGATTTCTTTATAATTTTCATCCTGGGTATCTCCAATGCCTAAAGTTCTGTATGTGGCAACCCAGCAGATGGTCAGGGAACAGCAAGAGCAGTAGGAGTCTCTCCAACCCTGCCTGCTGCATTCAGCCTCAGGGAGCGTCTGCATAAGTCTGGTGGCTCCTGCCGGGCTTGGTGGCTCAGCCTGTAATCCCGTGCCTTTGGGAGGCTGAGGTGAGTGGATTGCCCGAGCCCGCGGATTTGAGACCCGCCTGGGCAGGCGAGACCTCATCTCTACAATAAAATAAAAAAATTAGCCAGGCGTGGTAGCGCGCACCTGTAATTCTGGCTACTCGGAAGGCTGAGGTGGAAGGATTGCCGGAGCCCAGCAGGTTGAGGCTGTGGTGGCCGGGAGCGGCCACTGCACTCCAATTTGGGTGACAGAGTGAGACTCCAACTCAAAAAAAAAAAAAAAAATCTGGATCTGTAGGTATTAGAGGTATACATCAAGATTATGACGCTTTAAACATCAGGATTTTGAAAAATCACACAATAAGCATCAATGCTATGAAGATAATGCCTCACCTCAGAAGAGTCTGGGCTTGCTATTTCAAAAGGTTAGACTCCGATTCTTCTTAAATACTTTTTCTTACAGCATACTACAATACACAGGGAGTCTAATAACCATGGGATTGCAAGATTTTCCTGTTGTACATTTTGTTCTTTTAATCATTTTGTGAGAGGGAAACAATCAAAATACAGTACACCCAGCATCCCTACAGTCCTTATTGATCTCTGAAAATGTGAAATGTGGCTTTAATCCATACCTTTCTATTTAAAAGAGGTATAAATAATTGTTCCTCATCAAAGCAAATTCAAATCTATAAACTTCTGAAGCATCCTTTCAGTCATTGGTTACTGGTGTCTGTTTGCCAGTTGTGAGAAGGCACTTGGTAAATGTGTAATCAGAAAAACTGATGATTTACTCTTGAATAAATGCCATTCTTTTTTTTTTTTTGAGTTGGAGTCTCACTCTATCGCCCAGACTGGAGTGCAGTGGCCGCTCCCGGCCACCGCAGCCTCAACCTGCTGGGCTCTGGCGATCCTTCCTCCTCAGCCTTCCGTGTAGCCAGAATTACAGGCACGCGCTACCACACCCGGCTGATTTTTTGATTTATTGTAGAGATGAGGTTTCGCTGCCCAGGCGGGTCTCGAACCCGCGGGCTCAGGCAATCCACTCACCTCAGCCTCCCAAAGGCGCGGGATGACAGGCTGAGCCACCGAGCCCGGCTAAATGCCATTCTTTTAAAGACTCCGTTATAGATTTCCCCCAAGAGGAAACTAGTAATATTGTATTCTAAACTATATGAGCGTCATATAATTTCTAAACGCTTGTACAAGGAGAGAAATCTCTTTTCTACCATGTCTAATAAAATAAAGTGAATTCATCAAGACTTTATACTGTTGCTTATATAAAGTAATTGGAAATGGACTATATATGAACCACTGTCTGATGTGAGCAATATTATGTAAACTTGTTTCTCTGAAGTAAATGAAACTTTTCTGGCTGGAAAGTTGACCTCGCCCAGATCTAGCTTCCACAGGACAATGCCACATTTTCAGTTTTCTGCTCATGTGTAGTTTCCTATCCAAGAAAATGAGCTTCTTGAAGGTAGGAATGGTTTTGCTTCTCTGAAGAGCCAGCCCTAACTCAGAGCCCAACATACAGCAGATATTCAGTAAGTGCTTATTAAAGGACTGAACTCCAAACTCCAATTTGTGTGTACCTGCCTCTTTAACTAGGATTCGGACCCCCACAGCCATTTGGCGTTCAGTCAAAAACAACCATACATTTATCTGAATGTTCTTTGTGCTACCATATGTCCTGGAGAGCAAAAGAACTGACACTTTTCCTTGTGATTCAACTAAAAATCCTTCCAGTTTTTTCCTTCTGCCTATTGAACCAAATTGTTCTAACAAGCCTTCATTTTCATAAAAATTCCACTTTTAACAAAGCGCTCTTTTTTTTTGCATGCTGTCTTAACTACCTCTTTTGCTATGAGATTGTCCAGTCTTCTCTCTTGTTTTAAGTATTGTCCTTGCCATAAGAATCCACGCCTGCTAACTTTGAGAAAGGCATCGTGCCAGGCATAGTCACCTAACCCCAGTGTCTCCGTCCTCTTTTGCCCTCTCGTGGGAAAGTTTCTCTCTCCAAAACAAAGACTTTCCTTCCCCAAAGCTGTTGAATCAGGAAAGGAGGTCAGACATTAATTGCTATCTCATCACTCTTGTTTAGAAATACAGAATCTTTACTGGTTTGTGAACGTGGGAAATAAGAACCATTTTTTTCCCTTCTAAAATCGAGCAACAGCTAAGTAGAAGTGAGGGGGTGGGTTTAAATTAGAAAGGCTATCTGAAACCAGCCAAAGTCGAAGCCGATTTCACTCCAGGAATTGTATGCATGAAAAGGTGTAATTATGAAAACTTGAAACTCTGCTGCCTTTTTGCATATTCTCTTTCTGAACTCAGACCTCCAGATGCCTCCTAAGACTGCTTTCCCATTTATAATAAGACTTGAGAATAAGACACTTCCTGAAGGAACTGAAGAGGGTTTTAGAGGGGTTTCCCCCTTAAGTTTATCAGCAACCTTAAAACAAAAAGCTGCTGTTCTTCTGGGTTTTGTGTGTGTGTTAAGAGTGCTGCAAATAAAATGGATCTCAGGAAATCAGTAAATAAATTATGATTTGGCAATTAGGGGTACAATGGACCCATTAGGGAAAAATATCTTATTAATTGCAGCTTCTAAATAACATCAGTGGGTCTCTCTGCAGTCACTGGGAAGTTTTATCTTGGGAAAAGGAGGGGATTTCAGAGAATTACTGGAAGATTCAATAATGCAAAACCCAGGCCTACTAGTTGGGTCACGTTTCCATCAAAAGAGCATCATAGCAGGCAACACAGGTGAGGAGAGAGTTGGGAATTAACTCAGACTGAGCAGGCAGTGCCTGTCCATCCATTCTATGTGGCTGCCAACCTCAGAACTCTGCTCTGCAAGATTTTGTCAGACTCATGAACGAACCCTGTCGGTACTGTTGAGAGGCTGAGTTTTTGTATGCCATTTCCTCCCACTTCCAAAATAAAAATTAATACTGTGAACTCCTCAATTTCATGAGTTTTTAAGGGTGTGCAACTATAAATAAAAGAATCAGAGTGAAGACTGAGCGCAGCTTTGAAATCATTCCTTTCTGTGCTGTTTTACCAAGAGAAACCCAGAGACATTATCACTTGCCTAAATCACGCAACTCATTCACGGAAACCTTCATTATGTCCGAGAGAAACCGTCATGTGATTCAGGTTCATCTTGCCAGTCAGCTCTGCCATCCCATTGTTCTGTATCTGTCTGGTTTAGGACAGAGAATGTGTAAAAGGAATAAGTGGGTTGTGCTGAGAATTTTTTTGTCTTCATTTAAATCAAAATAATAGCTGACTTGAGGACAGGATGCCTCCACCAAATTGAGACAGATTTAATGATCTTTTGCAAAAAGCATTTACTTCAAATACATACTATGTTTCCAGCTACCAGGTGGGTTCATTGGCGGGTAAAAGCCATTAGCTGAATGTCAGGGATTTTTTTTTTCTTCTTCTTCTTCTTCTTAATTCCGGTGGGCTCTCTTATTTCCCCACCGGGAATAATGGAATCTAAAATATTTATGTGGCTTTATAATGACTATTGAGCATTTGCAGGCACCTGGTATTTGCCAAAGTGCTTGACAGTCAGTGTTTATTAACTGGAAAATAACTAGTAGAAAACCTGCCCAGTGATATTTGGAGAGCAAACCCCTTTGGGGTTACAGAGGGTGTTTCTGGAAACAATGTTGGGGCCAATGATTGAGAGTGAAATTCATTTCCTACATTTTGCCTAAGGCCCACACTTTAAACTTTTCCCTAGTTTGCTAGACTTCATTACGAGAATCCTGAAGAATAGCATGATTATTATGCACTTTATTCACCCATCTGAAGCATGGAATAGGTATTGAGTGTGAAGGATGAATAAAAAAATCCACTCCAGCATGGGGTAAGTGCTCATTCCATGATGCCTTTGGTCTAGACTCTTAAGAGCGGTTCTCAAGGGTGGCGAGGGGGTGAGTGGCGAGGTGTGGAATCTGGCACGTTTTGGAGACATTTCTGGTCATCACTACTGGAGAAGGTAGTGGGAGAGACCAGAAATAATGCTAAGTATCCCATGAAGCACAGTCCAAAATGTCCAGAGTGTCGAGGTGGAAGATCCCAATTGTGAGTTGTTCTTTCTGATTCATACTTGCTTGGTTACATATCAGCCTTCCCCACCATATTGTAAGATCCTGGGGCGCAGAGACCACGTCTTCTTCTTCATTGGATCCCAGCATCTAACACATTCACATAGCGTTGAATGAATTAATGAAGATGAAGCCCTACCCTCAGGGAGCCCACCATCTCAGGGGTAGAGATAAGTAGGCAATTTAAGGATAGAATTTGCCTGGTCTTCAAAATACAGCCAGATGAAATCTATTTTGTGGGGTTTTATCATTTATCATCCAAGCAAAAACATTTTTGAAAGTGAAATGAGCACTTTCCAATAATTAATGCCGGGCAATACATGAATCCCAGCTACAAAACCTCTCCCATACAAATCAGGGCACATGTGCGGTCAACCCTAGCTGTGCAGCCCACATGTGACCGAGCAGCCGCCCTGAAGCAAGTGCCAGCACGTCACAGAATCCACTCCCACATGTACAAGTGGGGTCTTAGATACACAGAATATTTCACGGGAGCTGGGAATGTTTGCACTGCATGTCACACAGAAAAAAGAGATGATAAACATACACAAATAAAAGCTCGTTAGACAACCGATTCTTTACTCCAGGCCCCCGTTTCATACCCACCCTCTGCCGACAGCAACTTACTCTTCTGTTTCTTGAACCTCTTCCCACCAGCCCCTCCAGCCTTCCAGATTTTTCTTCTTCCACGGTCCCTCATTCCTCTTTCTCATCATCAACATGTGGCACGCTCAGCTTGCATCTCTGTACTGATCAGCCCTGCTCAATACCTAAGCGCTCCCTGCTTAGTGACCAATGAGAGAGTGAAGTCAGAGAACTTTTCCTAGATATGGTTCTCATGGCTCCCAGCTGTCATTGGGGCGTCTTCAGTGTTGTGACTACAGGCCGACATGCAAGGTTCACCCTACCCGGGATGGCGGGGAAAGGTGTAACAAAACAATATGCAAACAAACTCTGTTTGCTCATAGACAAAATCAGCTTACTCACAGGAAATTTAATTGGAAAGCCCCCCGGAAACACCACAAAAGGTCTGCATCTCATGTTCCCTGTTGTCTTCACCAGGAAGCATACTTTGCTAGGGGTCAGAGACAAAGATCTCATGTGGAAACTTGCTAAAAAGTGAAGTAAATAAAAACACTGTGGTCTGTGGCTCTTCCAAGGCTGGACTGCGGAAGAACAACAACAAAAGGCTCTGAAACACACATGCCTCTTCGATTTGATGCTTCTGAAGCAAGCCATGTCTCAGTCACTTGGCAGTTGCCAGAAGTCACTATGACATGGACTGTGAATGCATACGCCCGACTTCCTAAACTGTTTTAGAACTCTCCTTCACAATCTCAACTTCCCTATTTTCCCCTGTGCCCTGGTGCCACTCGCTGACAACTGCGGTCTCCAGCTTAGAATATTCCATGGTGGTGGCATGCCAACTGGCCACTGACACTCCTTTGGAAAACGCACCACGGATCAAGACTTTGGCGGGATGCATGTACACATTGGAATACTAAAGAGGTGCAGTGGGATCTGAGCCTCTGTCACTGTCCTCCACAAACATATTTTCATATTCTTTACGTGGACGAATAGATTTTAAAGTACAATTTTCATTGGTGGAACTGACACAACAAAAGTAACTTAAAAACAAGAAACTTGGTTATTGATTAAACAGATAAGTTTTTTAAAAACTGTAATTTCATCTACCAGTAATTGATGTGTTTATCTGCCTCAGAAACCAGGGTTGGAGGAAGAACCTTAGATATGGATGGTAATGCTTTTGTCATTATACCTAATTTTTGAGAACAGCAAGCCCTATTGGACCACTCACTTCAGCCTGTGTGTTCCTGCTGTTTTGAAGCAACCAAATGGTGTGCATGGTATTTTACCTGAGCTGCAATCTGTTATGGACTTGAACTTCTGTTTAAGTTGAAAGCAAGAGTCCCTGACTATAAAGGAAAAATAGTGAAAAACGCAAAAACTGCAAAGATCTAAAATACCTGTTGGTAATGTTTAAAAAAAAAATCTTGCTTTCCACTTTCGGGAGTTAATATTTTTTGTTTTAGTTTGATAATCGGATATGCTTGATTTATATTGGGTTTAAACTGTGGATCTTTCGTGTTTACTGTAATTTAGTCTTAAAATATCTTTTACTTAGTAACCAGGGTTTTTGATAATGTGGTTGGCAAAAAACCAGCAACTGTTTAGAAGTGTCGTAAGACTTCATTCTTTGAGTATTGGGAAATTTAATTCAGACCCTGCTCTAAAAACGTCTTCACATATTAAAAGATTCAGACGCCGGCCTCGGTGGCTCAGCCTGTAATCCCCCGCCTTTGGGATGCTGAGGTGAGTGGATTGCCTGAGCCCGTGGGTTCGAGACCCGCCTGGGCAGCGAGACCTCATCTCTACAATAAATCAAAAAATCAGCCGGGTGTGGCAGCGCATGCCTGTAATTCCGGCTACTCGGAAGGCTGAGGCGGAAGGATCGCCGGAGCCCCCCAGGTCAAGGCTGTGGTGGCCGGGAGCGACTACTGCACTCCAGTCTGGGCGACAGAGTGAGACTCCAACTCAAAAAAATAAATAAATAAGCCGGGCTCGGTGGCTCAGCCTGTAATCCCGCGCCTTTGGGAGGCTGGGGTGAGTGGATTGCCCAAGCCTGCGGGTTTGAGACCCGCCTGGGCAGGCGAGACCTCATCTCTACAATAAAATTTAAAAAAATTAGCCGGGCGTGGTAGCGCGCGCCTCTAATTCCGGCTACTCGGAAGGCTGAGGCGGAAGGATGGCCGGAGCCCAGCAGGTCGAGGCTGCGGTGGCCGGGAGCGGACACTGCACTCCAGCCTGGGCGACAGAGTGAGACTCCTACTCAAAAAAAAAAAGAAAAATTATCTATATTTGTTGCCACATCTGATCCAGAGCTCCAAAAGATAAAGAAAAACCGTGCAAGTCATTTTAAGCAAATAAATTAAGATCCTTATTTTTCTGGGTTGATAAGCCCACCAGGCTTGTTCCCATCTCGGGTCTCTTCTGTCTATTCTTCCCCCTACCTGAAAGACTCTTTTCCAGTTATCCACATGGCTGGCTCTCATTTTCTTCAGGCTTTTGCTCAAAATACACCTTCTAAATAAGTTTTCTCTAGCCAGCTTATCTAGAATTTTAGCATCCACTTTCCTAACATACCTGGTTTTTATCCTTTCCTGAATGATGTCTTCTCCATAACACTGAAAACCACCACATACTTCACTTATTTTCCTTGTTCACTGTCTGTCCCCTCCACAAGAAAGTACATTCTGCAAGGACAGGGATTTTTATCTGCTTTTGTCCCCAACTATATTTCCAGTGTTTAGAAACATACTCAATGTGTGTTGGAAAGTGAGCAATCAACAATGTTGTTTTTTTTTTTGAGTTGGAGTCTCGCTCTGTTCCCCAGACTGGAGTGCTGTGGCTGCTCCCGGCCACTGCAGCCTTGACCTGCTGGGCTCCGGCGATCCTTCCACCTCAGCTTTCCGAGTAGCCGGAATTACAGGCGTGCGCTACCACGCCCGGCTAATTTTTTGATTTTATTGTAGAGATGAGGTCTCGCTGCCCAGGTGGGTCTCAAACCCGCG
>JAPVLO010004916.1:0-12856 GCA_027257055.1 Cephalopachus bancanus | reverse complement strand
ACAAAGAAAGCTAACAGAAGAATAATGAATAATACTAATCTCAATAATTGAGAGGATAGAAAGGGATTAAATAGCATAAATATTTATCTTTCATAATAAAGGAAATAGAGTTGATATTTCTAAAGCTGATGCTTCAAGAAATAGCTAATTATTTAGAGTTATGGAATTAACTAACAAAAGTTCTAATAATAATAGTTGAAAATGATTGCTTCTGACAAGTGAGTAGGCAGAGTGGAGCTTTTTAGTACTATCTGAATTTTTAGCATGTCCACTCTGTTCTGATAAAAATAAAATAATACTAAATAAAATATAAAGTGAAAAGAGAGTATTTTATATTTAGTGACATATGACCTTGACTAACAAATGAATGCTCTGATTACATAGCCATTGACAAAAGCAAAAAAAGCACATAAAACCAAGAATAGAGCAAATGTCTTTTTTTTTTTTCCATAACCAATATTTTTTATTATGGTTTTGTGGGGTACAGTTAAGGGTTATATGTACAATTACGTTTCATTCAGGCACCCTGTTGATAAGAGGTGTTTTTCCATCCCCCGACAGATATTTGCTACTGTTAATCCCATCCCCTTCACCCCCATAGTTTCCCAGTACCGTCAGTCATTTTCTTATAGTATTGCATTGGATGTTCAAGGTCCATTATATGTGTGAGAACATGTGATATTCGGATCTTTGTTTCTGTGAGAGGTCACTCAGTATTATAGACTCTAGTTCCATCCAGGTTGCAGCGAAATTCATGATTTTGTTCTTTTTTATGGCTCTGTAGTATTCCATCGTGTATATATACCACATTTTTTTTATCCAGTCCTCTTTTGATGGGCAGCATGGTTGTTTCCAGGTTCTTGCTATTGTGAACAACGCTGCAATAAACATACGTGTGCAGGTATCTTTTTTATAGAGTGATTTGAGTTCTTCAGGGTATATTCCCAGTAGGGGGATTGTGGGGTCATATGGGAGGTGGATATTTAGAGCTTTTAGGAATCGCCACAGTGCTTTCCACAGAGGTTGCACTAGTTTACACTCCCACCAACAGTGTAGAAGTGTTCCCTTTTTGCCACATCCTCTCCAGCAGCTGTTATTTTTTGAGTTGTTGATAATTGCCATTCTGACTAGAGTGAGGTGGTATCTCAGTGTGGTTTTGATTTGCATCTCCCTGATGATTAGTGAGGTTGAACATTTCTTCATGTGTTTGTTGGCTGCTCGGATATCCTCTTTTGTGAAGTGTCTGTTCATATCGTTGGCCCATTTTATAATGGGGTTGTTTGTTTTTTTCTTTTCAGCACGTTTTAGTTCCTTGTAGATCCAGGATGTTAAGCCTTTGTCAGACCTGGTGTTGGCAAATACTCTTTCCCAGTCTGTAGGCTGTCTCCCTGCTCTCTTGATGGTTTCTTTGGCCTTGCAGAAGGTTGTCAGTTTAATAAGGTCCCACTTGTCTATCTTCTGTCTTATGACCTGTGGGTTTCAGGTTTTGTTCAGGAACTGGACGACAGCTCCGATTCCCATGAGGGTATTTCCTTCATTTTCTAAGGTTCTTATGGTTTGAGGTTTTACATTTAGGTCTCTGATCCATTTGGAGTTAACCTTTGTGCATGGGGATAGATAGGGGTCCTGTTTCAATCTTCTGCATGTGGTCAGCCAGTTTTCCCAGCACCATTTACTGAACAGGTTCTCCTCTCCCCAGTGGTAGGTGGTGGAGGCTTGTCGAAGATGAGTTGGTTGAGAAATTGAGGTTTTGCTTCTGGAATCTCAATTCTATTCCATTGATCTATATGCCTATTCCTATATCAATACCAAGCTGTTTTGATGATTGCAGCTTTATAGTAAAGCTTGAAGTCTGGTAATGTGATACCACCTGCTTTGTTTTTTTTGCTGAGGATTGTTCTGGCTATTCTTGGATGTTTGTGTTTCCATATGAATTCCTGTGCTGTCTTTTCTAGGTCTGAGAAAAATGTTGCTGGGAATTTGATGGGTATTGCATTGAATTTGTAGATTGCCTTAGGTAAGATGGACATCTTCACAATGTTGATTCTTCCAATCCATGAGCATGGGATATTTTTCCACTTGTTTGTGTCATCTTTGATTTCTTTGAGCAGTGTTTTGTAATTTTCATTGTAAAGGTCTTTCATGTCTCTGGTTAGGAAGATGCCAAGGTATTTTTTGTGTGTGTGTGTGGCTATTGTGAATGGAATTGTGTTTTTTATTTGGGTTTCTGTTTGTTTATTATTGGTGTAGAGAAATGCGATTGTCTTTTGTACATTTATTTTGTATCCTGAGACTTTACCAAAGTCCTTTATCAGTGTAAGGAGGTTTTTGACAGATTCTCTTGGGTTTTCAAGGTACACAATCATATCATCTGCAAAGAGAGATAACTTGACTTCCTCTTTTCCTATTTGGATACCCCTGATTGCCTCCTCTTCTCCGATTGCTCGAGCCAGGACTTCCAATACTATGTTGAACAGGAGGGGTGAGAGTGGGCATCCTTGTCTTGTTCCAGTTTTCAGGGGAAATGATTCCAATTTTTGTCCATTTAGGAGTATGCTGGCTGTGGGTTTCTCTTCAAGAGATAGATCATGGCTATAATTTATGTAAAATTATCCATATATAGTTTCATTAGAAATAAAATAAAAATTAATCTAACAAGAATGATTTTACTACTAAATAGTCTGCAGGCGATGCTCTTGTATAAGCTAAAAGAAATGCAAAAAATCAAAATACTAACTGGGCTCGGTGGCTCAGCCTGTAATCCCGCACTTTGGGAGGTTGAGGTGAGTGGATTGCCTGAGCCCATGGGTTCGAGACCCGCCTGGGCAACTCAGCGAGACCTCATCTCTACAATAAATCAAAAAAAAATAACCGGGTGTGGTAGCGCATGCCTGTAGCTCCGGCTACTTGGAAGGCTGAGATGGAAGGATCTTCAGAGCCCAGCAGGTCAACACCGGGCTGACTGTGAGCTTGCCCTTGCACTCCAGTCTGGGAGGCAGAGTGAGACTTCAACTCAAAAAAAAAAGAAGCATAAGAATGTTTAACTATAGTCCAATAATGATATAAAATAAATGAAATATAAATGAATAATAAAAAATGTTGACCAGCATAGTCTCCAACAAAATTTCTAATCCATTCACAATGCTTTCATTAAAATTTAGCCATGGCCACTTAAGACATTAGAGATTATTTTTCCTTGAAAGATATGACCCTATTGTTCATAAGCCTTTCTCTCCACAAGCAGTCTTTCTTAGTTTGCCAACTAAAAGCCCAGACTATTTTAAGTTTTAGAAATCTCAGACCTCAAACAATGTAAGGTATATGTAATTTAAAAGTTTACAAGTTTTTATTACTCAGTGGGTTAAAGTCCTGAAAACCTCAACTGTCTTGCAATCTTCGCAGCTTCAACCCTCCTCCAGGTACAGATCACAGACAAATCTTTTGACTCACCAGGTACTTGTCAGTACATCCTTACTTTTACCTGAATCTCATGAGTGTTCTATTTCTGACCACAGTCTTGAAAAAAATAGGTTTGTCTTTTTTTTTTTTTTTTTTTCCTATTTGTACTCCATATCTGCAGCTTGATTTCAGGAAGACTCTACTCTTCACATAACCACCTAGGGACTAATCAATACCTTACAGTAATGTGGTCTAAACAACCATTCTGCTCTGAAATGCATTTATTGACAAATACTATATGTAAAGGTAGAGTCTGTCATGTTAAGGATGGCAAGATTGTAGAACCAAGTTGTTTATAATGCTATGCTATAACTGAGAATGGAACAGGCAGTACAGGCAGTCACTATAGATATATATACAGTCCTAGGAAACCAATCATTCATTCTTTTTTTTTTAATCTTAAAGGGAAACCAACCACTCTTAAAACTACTAGAAAGAAGCGGTGGAAGGAGCCTTATATAGCCAGCTGGGATATTATATTAAGAGAAAAGAGTGGTAGTTCATGGTATTCAAACAGTTTTATTACTGCTCTTACACCACCCTTAGTATAGCACAATTGCAGAGATCCAACAAGAAATAGAAAACAAAAATCCCAGAAAGCTTGGAAAGCACAGGAAACAATATCAGTATTAACTATGAATGACATGTTTTGAATACTTACTATGTACCAGGTGCTTTACCTATACTGCTTACTTAAACCTCAAAGAATTCTGTATACTATGTGATATTACAATCTTCATTTTACAGATCTTGAAATCAAGACTTAGAAAGGATATCTAACTTGTTCATATCTAGCAAGGGATAGGACAAAGATTTAAACCCAGACAGTCTGATTCCCAAGCCAACATGTTGAAGCAAGCACTCTACTACACAACTCAAGACAAAGATTTACACATAAAAGAGTAAGAATAACAGGCAGATTTTACTAGAGCTGAGCTGAAAGATACGTGGTAGGCTTCAAAAGAAGAGGGTAATTGCTGGTCTTATAAAGGGAAATTTTTTTTTTTTTTGAGTCAGAGTCTCACTCTGTTGCCCAGCCTCGACTTACACTTCAGCCTTCCAAGTAACTGGAACTACAGACGTGAGCCACCATGCCCAGCTAATTTTTTTGATTTATTGTAGAGATGAGGTCTCACCATGTTGCCCAGGCTGGTCTCAAACTTGTGGGCTCAGGCAATCCTCTTGCCTCCGCCTCCCAAAGTGCTGAGATTATAGACGTAAGCCCCGCACCTGGCTGTAAAGGAAAATGTTTTAAAAGGCAATTAGCGATCTGCTGAACCAGTACTAACTGAAATTTAAAGGTGCCTTATCTTTTTTGGACACATCTTCCAACACTGGCAGAGGCAGTTAAGCATAAGCCACAATTAACTAGAGCATGGAAAAGGCAAAGCCAAAGGTTCTAGGAAATTGAAACTTTTCCTTTGAAGGTTCAAATCTAAGACTGCTGAATTGAATTGACAATTGTGAAAATAGATATAATTTAAAAGCTGTTGGAACCTCAAAAATACTAAGCCTCCAGAAAGATGTGACTGTGGTGTGAATTACATATGGTTACAGCTTCTCTTTCTCAAATTATAGATTAACTCATTTCTTATTTTGTTGTTGTTGTTGCTGTTGTTCTGTTCAATGACTAGAGAGAAATAAATGACAGCAGGGATAAAAACCTCTTGCCTTCTTAATTAATGACCCTTGTTATAGATTAACTTCCTTGTTGTCTTCTTAGACCAGATGGCAGAAAATTTATGACATTACACCTCTGTAAAAAATATTAAATGTACCCTCCCAAAAAAGAAACATGTTGCTTATTGCCTATAACCAAATTACTGTAACTATGCACCAGCCATGTACGTAAAATGTTGTAATCCTACTCAAAACTCTTCTGTCTCTGCCTATCTAAATGAAACATAATTTCCCTGCTTAAGAACAGATTCCATTTCTTAAGAGTTGATGTTTCTGGGTGAGCTATCCTAAAAGTCTAAGACTGAATAAACTCTCTTTAACTTAAGTCCTAACCCATTTGATGATTTTAGGCTGACAAAATAGATCAACAGGAGGAAAACCAAATAAAATTTATTATGTGCATAGGCACAGGAGCCACACACAAAGTGTGAGACTCAAAGAAGAGCCTGATGACTGAAGCTTTTATACCATACAGAAAGGAATTGAGGCTTGGAGCATGGAGATAGGTTATGGGAGGGAGAGGCAAAGAAATGTATGGAGAGCAAAAGTTGTCTTGTTATGCTAATAAAAGAATAGAGAGGTACTCTTTCTGAGAGTTGTGATAAAAGTTTCTCTGTTAGATCTTCAAATGTGTCTGACATTTAATCTCCTTTTCTTAAGAGTTAATCTTTCATAGATCCAGATAAGGCAGATAGGAGGGTCTCTAAGAAAGCCTGTTTGCATCTGCTATTTACTAATAGATTTTCTCTACAGGAACTCTCCTCACAAAAGGACAGCTTTTCAGAGCTATTTCTGTGGTCTGCAGCCCCTCTGAATAACCATCTCAAAATATGCCAAAGAAGTATATTTTGGGATGAAACATTCTGGTTTCCTTCAGGGTGAACATATTTTAAAAGTTTACTTGTAAGTGATTTAAATTTATTGAACATATTTTAACAAAACTAAATTTAAATCAATTGCTATCTGTGAATAAGTATCATAAAAGGAAAAAAAAGAATTTAAAAACTGAAATGGATCTAAAAAATGACATAGAGATTTGCATGGAAATTGGAGATGATGGAGTCATGGGGTTCCGTATTATATATATTTCAATGAGTTATTAATGCTTATGTCAAACTATTTGTTTTGTTTTGTTTTTTTCTTTTCTATAACTGTCATAATCGTAGTTACATTTTCCCTATTTGCTGAACCTCAACTCAGATATTCAATGAGGTCTTCATTAGTCTGGTCTAAGAAAGGAATTATCTGGTCTTTTGGGGGATATAGAGTAGAATGAAACTGACTGAAAGCAATTCAGTATTATACTATACTGAGTCTACACTGGGATAGAAATTTTTAGGGCCCTTTGGAACTGAAACACAATCATCTGGGAGAATTTTGTTTACAAGTTTTGTGAATGCATTTAAATATTAGATTTATAAATAGATGGGTGGGTAGAAAATTAGATAGGTAGTTAGCTTTCTCAAAGACCTTGTTGTGAATATGCAATGTAAACTATGATGTCAAAAATTGAGTGTAAGGCCAGGCGCAGTGGCTCACACCTATAATCCCAGCACTTTGGGAGGCCGAGGTGAGAGAGTTGCCTGAGCCCATGGGTTCGAGACCAGCCTGGGCAATTTGGCAAGACCTCATCTCTACAATAAATCAAAAAATTAGCTGGTTGTAGTGGCATGTACCTGTAGTTTCAGATACTTGGAAGGCTGAGGCAGAAGGGCCCCCTGAGCCCAGCAGGTTGATGCTGGGGTGGCTGTGAGAGTGCCACTGCACTCCAGCCTAGACAACAGATAGAGACTCCAACTCAAAAAAAAAAAGAAAATTGAATGTAATCAAAAAATGAGTTAAATTTAAAATCTTGTACAAAATAATATACTTTTGAGATTACATCAATAAATTTTTTGCCCAAGTTACATATGCCAAATGTACAATTCTATGTCTATAAGACATGTCTTGTAACCTTCATATGTAAAAATAACTCTTTAATTAATTCTCTTATTCTCTACGTTGGCTCTATTTTTCAAAAGTTTGTCTCTGATATGGTCATTCAACACAGCATGATTGCTGCATGTAATGTAATATGACAAGACTGCCCATTAACTTGTTCTCTAAAATACCCTTAAGTAACTGACTTAATACAATATTTAGAATGGTGCAATCAGGTGGGAAATCTTGCTCTTAACTGTAGTGACTGCTGAGCACAAAGATTACAGCAGTTTCCCTCCAGCCTTGTATTCATGAGCTTTCAGTAGCAATTTGTTCCTTGAGGAATCAAGTGCTTCAAATCAAACAAACGTTTTAAAATAATGTTTCTTCCTCTTTAGAGAACAGATTTTAAAATATAATATAAAAGAGAATTATTTTGCTTGCTTTATTTTCTTCCTGTCCATATGAAAATGTTTATCCCACAATCCCCATTAACTACTCAACTATAAAGTTTACTCAGAACTTTAAAAAATGCAGTTAATGTGAATTCTTTATTTCAGATAGTGTTTTTCTAAATGTTGCTCTTCTGAGCCTCAATGTTTTTCTTATCTAGACAAAGTACATCTGTAGGATTCAATGTTAAACAACATTTCTCTAATCACAAAGAATCATAGCAATGGAACATAAATATTTGTGTCTATCAGACATTGCATATCATTTACAAAATTATCTTCTGGGTGGTACTTTCAAAATGAAAATTTCTAAGCTGTTATCCAGATTTACTGAACCAGAATTTATGGAAATGAGGCAAGGTAAATTGCACTTAAATAAGTCTCACAAAGACTCTTTCAACATTAAAATTTGAAGGTGGTTGAATTATAGATCTCATAATTTCTCATCTGGAATTCTAGACATATTCACTGAAGTTTCATGAAGAAGTGAAAAACAAATATATTCTCACTATGTGTGTGTGTACATATATGCATATATATGTTTTATATATATATACACATACATACACACACACATACATAATATATATATAACACTTTTGTCATAGATATTTATATGTTACCAAAATATTATACTTAAATTTCAAATGCAAACTCATTAGTTACTAAGCAGTATTTTTTATTTTTAAGTAAAGAAGCAAGTCATACGAATTAGATTGAATGAAATTATATTTTTATTATTGTTGATGATATGAATATAAAAAATATCAATCTTAGACCCAAAGTCAGATCATTGAAGTTGTTACTTATTTATTCGTCCAAAAATTCTGTGCCAATTCCTCTACTAAGTGCTGGCAATACAAATATGAGGGGGGACACCCAAAAATGAAATTTATCTATTAAAAAAAGTATATTTGTTCTTACATGTTCAAACTTTTGTCCTTAGAAGTACTCTCTGTTTGATGCAGTAAACCTACTGAGATGGTTTTTCACTCCTCAAAATAGTTTTTGAACCCATCGATTTTGATGTCTTTTAGTGCTTCTGCCATTTTTTGTTTCACCTCTTCCATACTGGCAAAAGTCCTCTGAGGACCTTTTTCACCTGGGGAAACAGTAACAACAAAAAAAAGTCACTCGAGGTGAGATTAGTTAAACAGGGAGGGTGGGGCATGGGTGTCATGCTGGTTTGGGTCAAAAACTGCTGAACACTCAACATGGTGTGGGCAGGTGTGCTCCTAAATCACCCATCCTAAAATGGAAAAACACATTGAAAGACTCTCCAAATAAAAATTCACTGAAGCTGCACACAGCCTCTCACAACAACACTAGCTGGTAAAATAATGCTGGTAGGTTCCTAGAACACTTAATTAGCAAGGGAAGCCTGCACTACAAGGGGCCTGATCTCCAAAAACTAACTCTGATTTTTTTGGCTTCCCTCCTTGTGGTAGAAAGAAACAGACTCAAAAACAGATCTTGGTAATATAATGGTTTAGCACAGTAGTAATAGAATTGCAAAATTATTTTGAAGCGCCAAAAAGCACAATTTTCTCTGGTTAGGTTAAAAAAAATGAATGGCGAATGTCACAAAAGCCTTCTTGGAGATGAAGCATGAGTTGGAACTTAAAAGAGAAGTAGGAGTTAGACTGTATAAGGGTGCAAATTAAGAGCATTTTGGGCAGAGATTGCAGAATGAACAAAGACATCGAACTAAGAAAGAGCATGGCATGTGTAATAAACTGTTGAGTCATTTAAAGAGCTGACAAGAAAACTGAGTGTCAGGAATTCCTTCAGGTTTAAAACTTAAATAACAAGTGAAAGCCAGATTATTAAATGCATAGTGAGATATGTGAATTGCCTTGGACTTTAGATGCTTATTCAGCTCTTTCCTTTTTGTAAGACCCCCAAATACGCTTTTGATAAATCTGCTTGAAATTGCCCCAAAGTTGTTTTCTTTTGCTTTTTGTTTGTTTGTTTGTTTTTCTCTCCAGCTTCATTTTTTACACTTATTATAACTGTATATTAGAATTCACTGATCTCTTCTGCAATGTCTCATCTGTTATTAAGCCCATCCAGTAATGGCATTTCAGATATTGTATTTTTTTTTTAGATATTGTATTTTTCATCTTTAGAAGTTACACTTACTTTATATCATCTATTTATCTTCTCATTATTTTTTAATCTTTGAATATATTCATAATATCCATAACAAATGTTTAATGTCATTTGCCACTTTCATCATCTCTGTCATATTTGTGCCTGCTTCTATTGACTGATTTTTCTCTAGCTACAAAGAAATTTTCTTTTTCTTAACAACCATTTTTTTCTCTTAATTCTAGTAATTCTTTATTAGGTGGAGATGATTGTGCATTTTACATTGTTGGAGGCTAGATTTTAGTCTGGCAGGCAATAAATTTACTTGATCCTTTCAAAGTTTGCTTTCAAGCTTTGAATAGTGGGTATAAAATATCTCCTCTCAATGATTGTAGCCTTATCTTGTTTGCCTCTCTTTTTTTTCAGTGTTGCGCCAACTTCTTGACCAATGAACAAAAATTGTTGCATCAAAATTAAGTCTAGTTTTCTCATTGTTTATAGAAAGATGGTAAATCTAGTTCCAGAATGAAAAGTTCCATCTTAGACTTTAATAATACTTGAAGGAGCACCAATAAAGAATTTCAATTAGAAGACTAACATTGTTATATTTATATTTCAGATCACTCCAGCAGTTCTATGGAAGAAAAATGAGAGAAATATTAGATTTGGGGAAGGAAGTAGATCCGGAAATATTTCGGAGGTAAAACATTATCATAACTAGATGATTTATTGGACGTAGAAAGTGAGGGAAAGAAAGGAATCAGAGATAGCTATAAGAATTTAAGTGTGGGTGTCTGAGTGTTACCAATACGCATGGAGATCTAGTATTATGGCCATTTTAATTGTGTCCATATAGCCTTTGAGGCACCTTTGGGTCATCCACATGGAGATAACTTATTGTTGTTGTTATTATTATTATTACTATATGGGGTACAATTAAGGATTACCTACATAAGTAGATTGCATGCAGGTGAAGTGTGGGCTTCCAACTGGCCCTCATTCCACCTGGTAGTGGAGTAGGTACCCTTTGTGTTGTCACATGCACTCCACCTTCCTCCCTCTCTCCCTGCCTTAGCAGTGCCCAGTGACTGCCAATCCCTCCCTTGTGCTCACGTGACTATTGCTGAGGACCCACTTATGAGTGAGAACATGAGAAATTCTGTTTTTTGTTGCTATGACAGATCACTTAGTATGATGGTCTCCAACTCCAATTTGCTGTGAAGTTGATGATTTTGTTATTTATGACTGCTTAATACTCCATCATGTATATGTACCACATTTTCTTTATCCAGTCCACTTTTAATGAGCAGTTCCAGCAATCCCTCTCCTAGGAATATACCCAGGGGAACATAAACCATTCTACAAAAAAGACACCTGCACATGCATGTTTATCGCCTCACTATGCACAATAGCCAAAACATGGAAACAGCCCTGCTGTCCATAGAGCTAACTTTTGAAGAGCTGAATATACAAACTGGAAACTCATGGGAAAGATCTGAACTGGAGAAATAAAATCAAGAGTAACCACTATATAAACATTATGCAAAACTATTGAGGAACAAATAGAATTCATGGAGAATACATAGAAGCATATGAAAATTGGGATAAAATAAAAGAACACCAACATTTAAGGGACAAAGTGAAGACAGAGGAGTAAATTCTGGGAAATGAAAAGAACCAAGAGACTGCAGACTGTATAGTCAAAATAGTAAAGACTTTTAGAAGGAGGGATTAAATGATTTGAAATACAATAGGAGTGCCAGTAAAATAAGGTCTAAAAGGATGCTCACTGGTTTAGGCAATTAAGAGGCAATCAGTAGTCTTTTAACTACTCAGTAAGTGACTGTGGTTGAAAACCAAATGCCAGCAGGTAGAGAAAGTGAGGGAGAATAAATAGCAAATATAGATTACTTTTAAAAGATGGAAGAGGATTGACTAAATCAATGCCAAATAAAGATATGGATCAAGAAAGTGTGCCTTTAGCATATGAGACCTAAATTCTTATAAACTGAAAAAAAAAAGAACTTAAAAGTACAGGAAAATGCAAATGAATTAAAGTCCCAACAGAGAGAGACCTAGATAAAATCAAGAACACAGAAGGATTGTCCAGCCTTCATATAGAGCCTTGACCTCCATTGATATCAGAGTAGGAATAAGCTTTAATTGATGAAAAGATGCCAAGCTCTGTAAAATATTTTAAGATAATTTATTCTGAATCAAACTTGGAACCTAGGCCTGGGAACACCCATCTTCAGGAGGTCCTGAGAACATGTGCCTTGTGTGACTGGATGGTGGCTTGGTTATATACATTTTAGGAAGTCAGAAATTACAAGAAACCATAAATCAATACATGTGAGATTTTCATTGGTTTGGCCCAGAAAGGAGGTACATTTCCAAGTGGGACTTGCAGGTCATAGGTAGATTCAAAGATTTCTTGATGGGTAATTTGTAGTTGATATAAGGAATTTTGGAAATCAGTAGAGATGTTTTGTCGAAATAAGGGGAGGAAAATCTCCATGTTTGTTTATATGTAGATGAAGTCCTATATGTGGCAGACTTCAGAGAGAATAGATAAGTGTCTTACAAGGTTCCTAGAGTCTGGAAGTCCCCAAAAAATGGCTTTGCAGGTCCATAAAATACTTTGACTTCCTTCTTTATTTATTATGTGATGTTATGCCAGAGTCAGGTTGGAAAACAAACTTTAGCATGTAGGATAGCAGGTAATAAATCCCCATATGATGAGTCCTTTTTCAGGCATGACTCCCCAAGTCTCTTAGTTAGAAATTTGAATAAGAGAAGAAAAAAGTCAGGTTTAATTCTCATTTTCAAGACCACAAAGAAGGCTCATTTTGACCAAAGTCCCTTTATGGTCTCCAGAGCAGTGGCGGAATCCTGCTGTGAGGATAAAATGCCATAGGGTTTAGGCAAGGAGAACAAGGGTGTCAGAAACTGAACACAAAGGTCTAATTTTGGAAAATGGACTTTATCTGGAACCTTTAGCAGTGACAAAGACCCTGGTTAGAGAACTGTCACTGAAGGCCTTGTTCTCAATATGAGTTGTCACATACCATTGAGAGCATTCACAGGAGAGAAGATGAAAAGTGAAGATACTGATTATAGTGATGATGATTAAAATAGATGTTCTGACATACGTCCAGGTACTCCTTTCAGGACAGTATTTCCCATCCTGCTGGGAGAGCTGCTGGCTGACAGCCCTTAGCTGCCAGCCCTCTCAGCAAATTAATCTCAACTGA
>JAPVLO010004914.1:0-12802 GCA_027257055.1 Cephalopachus bancanus | reverse complement strand
GTTATCAGGGTGGAAGGAGGACATTGGGAAATCATCAGGATGGATGGAGGCCATTGCAAAGTCATCAAGATGGAAGGAGGATACTGGGAGGTCATCAGTATGTATGGAGGACATCAGGAGGTCATCAAGATAGAAGGAGGACATTGGGAGGTCCTCAGGATGGAAGGAGGACAATGGGAGGTCATCAGGATGGATGGAGGACATCAAGAGGTCATCAGAATGGAAGAAGGACACTGGAAGGTCATCTGGATGGATTCGAATGGTGGCCCAGGGACCACCATGAGACAGGACAGGAAGACACCTGGACAGAGGAGTGGGTCATAGAGACTAGTGACCCGGCTTGATTAGGATATCACGGGTCAGAAGTGGTTTTGCAATTCAAATGGGTGTCCCAGGCATGGCATCACTGAGGTAGGAGGGGAATGTCCGAGCAGGATGGTGACAGATTTCATTTCAATGGTACAGTGATCTTCATCTCACCTCATCTGGTGCTGGCTGACAATTGCCCCCCAGGGCAAAAGGATGCTGCCTTGGACAGGCAGAGACTTCCCAACCCTCCTGGACACCTGTCTTCTAACCAGGTGTTGCATGGGGCTAAGGCCTTCACCAAAATGCTCTCTTAAGAAAGACCAGTCGGGCTCAGTGGCTCAGTCTGTAATCCCACGCCTTTGGGAGGCTGAGGTGAGTGGATTGCCTGAGCCCGCAGGTTCGAGACCCGCCTGGGCAGCAAGACCTCATCTCCACAATAAATAAAAAAAATCAGCCATACGTGGTAGCACGTGCCTGTAATTCCAGCTACTTGGAAGCCTGAGGTGGAAGGATCACCGGAGCCCAGCAGGTCGAGGCTGCGGTGGCCGGGAGCGGCTACTGCGCTCCAGTCTGGGCAAAAGAGTGAGACTCCAACTCAAAAAAGAAAGACCACTGGGCTTGCCTGACAGGGACGGCTGCACATGGACCTCAGTAGCTCGCTAACACCCCCACATGTGATGTGTTACTAAGGGAAGGTTCCTGGCAGTGAAGATAAGTCACCACTTTTTTTCCCGTGAAAATCCACCTCACTGGGTGTGAACATTTGAGCCTCAAACTGAAACTTTCCCTGTACATCCACATGTGTGTTGTTGAGAAGTTGGGAACCATGCTGTCTCCATGGGGGCTTACACAGAGCAAACCATGATTTACCTACAGAGGTCTCACTGCCCCATTGTGCCCAGTCTCCTGTGGATGGGGTGGCTTGACTTTCTCTCTTGTGCTCTCTGTACCACTGGGGCCATCCTCTAAGGAAAGTCCCTGCAGGTGGTGTCCCTGCAGGTGGTGAATATCTGGGCCCTGCTGCCTGAAAATGGAGCCTTGCCAGGGCAGGCAGTGGTAGAGCTGTGGTGGTCAGCCAGGGAGAGCATTCCCACAACTGCGTGCTGTCTGCTCCAGGCTCACCTCTTAGGAGAGGTCCCATGCCCTGAGGGATGCCCTGAGGGATGCCCTGGTCCTGGAACCAGCACAAGCTGCAGCCTCTGTTCAAGTGTGAGCCTGGCAGGGGTGAGGGGAGGAGCACTTGCTGGCACCACTCAGCTCAGTCACCAGCATGGAGAGCAGATAACCACTGCCAAAGTTACCTTGGATTCGATGAGGTCAACACACACAGCATGGGGTGGAGTAACAAACCTGGACACAACACTGCAAGCATGCTGCATGGCAAGTTAACTTCATGCAACACATAGACTGTATGTGTCTTTCAGGAAGGTTTTCTTCTCCAGTATATTTCAAAAGGAATGTCTCATTGAATAAGGTTTTGTTGTGTTCCCGTGGACAATTGTGCAGACTGTTGAAAAGGAAGCAAAGGATCCTGGAAGCTAATGTCTGCTTTTAGTAATTGTCGAGCCTCTCCAGGTATTGACTAGAATGACTTTTCTGGTACAGAAAAGATAGGAGGTTTCAGGCAACAGCACACACCTGGAACAATGGGTAACCACTGGGAGATAAGCTGATTTTTTTCTAATATTAAGAAGAGTTGATGAAAAATGAAATGAGGGAGATGGGTGACAGAAAAAGGCAAACAGAGAGATGAGCCTCAGGCTCCCTTTGTGGTTTCAGGAGTTCAGGACCCTCCATTTTTGCTCTGTCCCACAGCTGAACCTAATCGACACGCTGTGCTTGACCAGGCCTTGCATATGGTAACTCGTGGCAGTGTTGACACATTCCTAATTAAATCATTCAATTACAACTTAGCATGTGCTATTTTTCTCAGTGCACATCATGGAAGTTTTTTTTTTTTTTTGAGTTGGAGTCTCACTCTGTCACCCAGACTGGAGTGCAGTGGCCGCTCCCGGCCACCGCAGCCTCGCCTGCTGGGCTCCGTCGATCCTTCTGCCTCAGCCATCCAAGTAGCCAGAATTACAGGCATGCACTACCACGCCCGGCTGATTTTTTGATTTATTGTAGAGATGAGGTCTCGCTGCCCAGGCAGGTCTCGAACCTGCAGGCTCAGGCAATCCACTCACCTCAGCCTCCCAAAGGCGTGGGATTACAGGCTGAGCCACCGAGCCCGGCTGGAAGTTTTTTTAAAAAATAAAAATTAAAAAGAAGCACCATTCTTAAAACATGTATTTTAATTCACTGTAACAAAGTAATGAATATATACTGGAGATTGTTTAAGATGATAACAGTTGCACGATCTATTAAAAGTTCCAAAGAAAGTTTTAGAAATCCCTGGGCTGATGAGAGCAACTTGTAAAGGAACTGGTCAAACTGCGTATAAATGTAGTACATCGTACCAGTATAGTTTGCAAATATCAATTATAATATTTCTAAGTATTTAGTTTGATGTATGTTAACTGAAAATTCTAACAACTCTTGCAATTGCGCATGTTGTTGATGTCTGTCAATTATTAACAGTTTGGGTAAACCGTGGCATTTAAATATCTTATCTCAGGAGTTGGAGATACACTTAGATATGATGTAACTTTTTGGAGCATCAGCAAGAGAAAGCCATAGTAAACCCAATCCTGAAATTAAATTTAACCAAATGCTGTGTCCTGGCATCTGTTTCATATCCAGAGCTGCAAGCCAGCCTGGGTACCGGTATTCTAGCAGTAAGCCAGACCCTCTGAGTCAGGATTTCCAGCACAGTCCCCCAGAAGTCTGTTGTGGGTTGCTGCATGCTGGCATAGACACGCTGCTCCCTCACCCTTAGTCACCATTTGGGGCAGAGTGGCGGGTGCTCGGGATGTGAGTTCAGGACCAGAGGCTGTGTGGATCCCGTGGCATCATGGGTACTAGGCGTGTGTCCACCCATCTCTCCACCCCTCTGCGAGGGGTGTTGAAATCATCTCCATTCCGTCTAAACTGCTGAATGGTCATGGTTTGTGTAAGTCTGCTGGGTCTCCACACCCTGGTGTGTGTCCCCTGAGACTCTTCCTTACAGGAAGACTCATTGACCTTCACTGGCTTCCGTCTTGCCAGGGTTGTATGGCCTTAGGCAAGACCATTGTTGTGTGTCTCTGTTTTCTTTTCTGTAATATTACCTATGCCGTAGATTTGGTTTTTTGGAAGGAATAAACAGATAGATCAAATGTGCATAAAGAACTTAGTGAAGTGTCCAGCATTCAAGAATGTTGGTTGTTGTCAAGGTGATTATTTTCATTTTTGTTATGAAAATGGAGTGGATATGCCTGGGGGCTGGGAGCTGCCTGATGCTGTCCTGGGAGCCCATCCCCAGTCTCCCCGGTCTGAGGCAGAGACGAGGAGACGTGCAGCCTCCGTGTCTACGAACATCCACACAGCTCCTCTAAGCCCTGCAGCCCCGCGTCTGCCTTGAAGGCTCTAACATGTGGTGAGCTGGCTTGACTGGCTCCTGCTTCTTGGGCTCACGCCTGCCATCCCATGGTGGATCCGCATGTCTTTCCCCCTTGTGAGCAGAAAAACCAATGTGTGTGCTTCTCCTGTACCAGGGGATCCCCTCCCAAAAGAACTATTCTACTTATTTATAAAAAATTGTGTATTTATTCTTACAGATTTAAACTTTAGTCACCATCAAAATCCTTTCTGTTTGATGTATTACACCTATCTAGATGCTTTTTCCACTGCTCAGAACAGTTTTTGAGCTCATTAATTTTGATGTCTTTTAGTGCTTCTGCCTTTTTTTTTGTTTCATCTCTTCCACATCAGTAAAATGTTTCCCTTTGAGGATTTTTTTTTAATTCAGGAAACAAACAGGTAAGATCTGGTGAATAGGGAGAGTGGGGCATGGGGTCACGCCGTTCTTAGTCAAAAACTGCTGAACACTCAGGGTGTTGTGGGCAGGTGTGCTTGTAAATCGCTCATCACAAAATGGACAAACATGTTGAAAGACTCTCTAAAAAATTCACTGAAGCCAAAGGCAGTCTCTCACAACAACGCTAGCTGGCACTCTGATGCCAATGGGTTCCTAAAACACTCTCCTAGTGGGAGGAGCCTGTACTACAAGGGGTCCACCCTCCAAAACAATAATTCCAGTTTTTTTAGGTTCCCCTAGTAGATCCTTGCCACCTGGCAGCATGGAGGGCACTCAGGCAGCTAGGCGGGTGCAGTCAAGTCTGGGTGAAGGGTCACTCCCATGGGCACCGCACAGACTGGGGTATGAGCGGGTCTCAGGTTCACCCAGGCCAGGCAGCTTCCTGGGGTCTGGGGCTGCTCTGGACGAGGCCCCAAATACTTGTAGGCCACTCGTGTTTCCCAGCTTATCACAATGCTGGTTCTCCTAGGCTGTCTGTGATTGAGCCTGCCAGTCACTCACTGCTTACCAGTGCTATACACTCATTTGCTCATTTGCATCTCCTACAATTTCTTCACCAAGGTCCTGAGCTGGCACGGTGTTCAGAATTAACATAAATAAGGTAGGATTGAGGGGCCTCATGGTGTAACAGAAGAGTTAGATGTAAATATGCAATTAAAATAAAATTGCTGCATTGCATGGGAAAATATATATAAATTGCTTTGCAACCAGAGATGCAAGCAATTTAACCGGAGTTTTGGGAACTTTTTAACTGAATGATGAGTCAGGGTTTGCTGGTGGGAGGCCGTGATGACTAAGCCACACCGCTTAAAAGGCAGGGTTCCACTGGGCATGGTGGCTCACGCCTGTAATCCCAGCACTTTGGGAGGCAGAGGCAAGAGGATTGCCTGAGCCCAGGGGTTCAAGACCAGCCTGGACAACTTGGTGAGACCTTGTTTCTACAATGAATTTAAAAAATGAATGGGCATGGTACACACCTGCAGTTCCAGCACTTGGAGAGCTGAGGTGGAAGGATCATCTGAGCCCAGCACGTCGAGGTTGCAGTGGCCGTGATTGTGCCACTGCACTCCAGCCTGGGTGACAGAGTAAAACCCCGACTCAAAAGAAAAAAATAAAGACTTGGTCTCTTAGGTGCCCCGAAGAGGCTGACACAGCCCAAGCCTGGAGGAAGCGGGAAGGTAACAGAGATGAGGTGCCTGTGGAGTCTTGTGGGATGTGGAGGAGTCAGACTCCGTCCTGCAGAATTGGGCAGATTTGAGTGTTTCTAAAGAAAATCTTGGCAACAAGGCAGAATGAAGTTTGGAGAACACAGAGACTAGAATCTGGAAGATCGGGTGGGAAAGACGTCAAGGGGCCTGTATGAGGCCACAACAGCCCGAGTGTGACGCAGAAGGTCTGGTTGGCAAGTAGAAATTGCCCTTTATACGCCAACTGTTTCCGCGGAAGCCGTGAGGGACAGAAGCTCTGTATTTCTAGAATCCCGGCCTGGACCCCATGGTGCCATATTTTGCCTTGGCCAAGGATGCAGAGCGTGTCCGGCACAGGTCAAGTCGCTCACTGCAGACTTGGTATGCCGTATATCAAGTCTTGATATACCAGACTGATGAACCATACAGACATGTGGAAGGTGAGGCTGAGGGAGTCCGTGATCACGACATACAGGGGTAAAGGCTTCTGGAAGAATGTCTCCAAGCAACTGGCAGGAAAATGTATCCGTTCGTGGGTGACAGTGAAACAATTTAGTTTTAATTGTGGGAAACCTTCACAACATTGTAATAATACTTTATTTCATGTAAACACCAGAGAGAAAACCTCTACTTGGAGCCAAGAGTTGTTTTTTTGTTTTGTTTTGTTTTTCTTGAGTTGGAGTCTCACTCTTTTGCCCAGACTGGAGTGCAGTGGCCGCTCCCAGCCACGGCAGCCTCGACCTGCTGGGCTCCAGTGATCCTGCCACCTCAGCCTTCCAAGTAGCTGGAACTACAGGCGCGTGCTACCACACCCAGCTGATTTTTTATTTATTGTAGAGATGCAGTCTCACCAAGTTGCCCAGGCGGGTCTCGAACGTGCAGGCTCAGGCAATCCACTCACCTCAGCCTCCCAAAGGTGCAGGATTATAGGCTGAGCCACTGAACCCGGCTGAGCCAAGAGTTTTATGTAGTAAAAAACTTTATGAGTCTAATAGAAACAAGCCCGGGTCCCACTTGAGAGGCAAATATTGTTCTTCTGAAAACTCCAGCATTTCCCAGATAAAAATCATAAACTCTGCATTTTGATTTTATCCTGATGCAGTGGAAGGGTGGTATATTCCTCTTATATTCTATTCGATTTCTCCTCATTTTGTCCCATACTCACTCTTTTTAATCTGAAGTCTGTCAATACTGGAACTATTTCATGAACTATAAAACACAGCAGCAAAAGATGCAGGAGTTAGGGAATTCTGCCATGTGGCTGAAATATGCCTTGGCAGTGCAGACACAGTGATAAGTCACAGGCGAGTGATGCCACGCAGTGAACATCAACGCGCCCCCTTCTCTCTATGTCTGTCCCCACCCTAAACACTTGATTTTGGAGGAGACAGTGTTAAATCTCAACTTGCACTAGCAGGCATATCCATGCATTGTGCTGTGTAGAGCCAAAGTAGCCTGCATGCACCTTGACATTTTGCAAAACTTGACCACAGAGCCTGACCCCAGAACTCTGCATCACTGTTGAAGCCACATGCCAGGCATCAAATATGTACCTGTTGGCTTCTAAAGAGCATCCCAATAAGGAAAATGTCTTCCTGTATGGGTGAGAAGGGGCCCCCAGGAGTGGACGCTCTGCCATGTCCTGCCTCAAGGTCCTCAGTCTGTCTTCCCATTGGTCAAATAAAGGTTGAGGCCAGATGGCATGTGCACACCTTCCCTGTGCCACTGAAACCCTGCCAGCACCAAGTCGACATCCATGACTCTGAGTCATTTCACATGTATTCAAGGACAGATTCCCCGTGACACACACAGAGCTTCCACGGTCCTCATGGCACAGTCCTTGCCGGGCCCCAGGGGGCAGTTGGACACAGTGCACGAGCACATCTGTCCTTGCAAAGTAGGGTAAGCTGGCCGGCTTGGCTGCGGTGGACATGGCCACTCTCTGTGCCCTTGTGTCCTCCTGGTCGTCCTTCCATTAGCGTCTGGTAGTGTTGGAGGGGTCGCAGGTGAGCACTGTGAGATTCAACTGAATGGGAAAGGATCTTCGACAATCTGGCATTGGTGTTGTTGGATCCACGCCCGTGGACCCATCACTCCTTCAGACACTTGAATCACTGTTGACCTTCCCAGCCAGTGCGGGATGGCTCCCAGAACAGCCATCCACCACCCCTCCCATGGCCTGTGACTCTGAGCAGTGGTACCAGAGAGGTCAGTTCAGTGTGGAGTGTCCTGGGGCCCAAGGGAGGTGGGCAGCAGAGGGATGGGCTTGAAAGGCTAGGCCCAAAGCCCTCTGAGGAACTGTCCTTCTGTTTACACTCATGGACCATAGGCAGGTGTCACACTCACCTCAGTGAAGCACGGGTCTTCATCTGTCGAGAACATCTGTCACAAACACGGTATATTCAGCGACACACACATCATACGCACGGGAAAACCACACTCATAGCATACACGCGTGGGGGGAGGCGAAGGATCGCGCAACGTGACCTGACCAGAACTTCACGTCAGCTGCACGTAAGACCGGATGGCTCAAGAGGTGTGTGCTCCTGTGCGCGGCATCCAATGTTGGTATGCATCAATTAACAGCAGCAAAAGAGCATTCCTTGCATCTGTGGAAACTGGATTTTCTTTCTGTTATCTCTGCAGAAAACAACATTAAGATAGAGCTGGACATCAGCACGTGAAAAGGCAGTTAAAGAACATGCAGAAAAATTGGGGGGAAAACGATGTCTGCTGGCAAGTTGTTCAGTGGAAATGCTGTGTGGCGGGCATGTTGATTTTGTATGTCTGTGTGCTTGTCTGATCTTAGAATGCGCAATCGGGGCACTTTGTTCCACATTGTAAATGGAGCCGTGCTTTCACAACCCTTTCTCTTCTGTACTTTGGCATTTTCTCACCAAGTGCTCCTCAGGTCATTTAGGTGCTGGAGCCTGAATCCACCCCAAGCGTGTTTGTGCCACCAAGAATTCAGACATGGAGACAGGATGGGTACAAGGGGGCCCAAGTGCCTCTGCTCTGTACCACAACGGTGTACACTGCAGTGACAGGGCAGCTCTTGAATCCCCTCACATGGTTCGTGTGAAGCGTGCAAGCCATCAGGGAGAAGACAAGTAAAAGTGGCCTGACGCGGGTCATATCTCTTTGCAAATGCGCTGGCACCCCCTGCTGTCAGGTGCCCTGTGGTGCAGGCTCCTGGTTCCCCGAGAGGGCCACAGCACCCACGGGAAGTGCCGACTTTGCCAGGTGGGGCCTGCTCTTGGGAGTTTCGAAGGGACACATGTGATTTCTTCCATGTGTGGGAGGACCGTTGGTTGCATGCCCACACCTTCCAGGCCTCCCTCCCCCTTTCTGCCTCTCCCGCTCAAGCTTCCCCAAAGTCCTGATGGTCTGGGGCAGAGTAAACAGTTGGGTTGGGGTCACACAAGAGGAGCTGTGGGCCGAGTGTCTCAAGACACCATTCAGATAGAGGAGAGCATCAAGGAGAGCCAAGCCTGGGGATGGCCAGAGCTCAAAGGGGTCCATGAGCACCCTGGGTGTGAGGACCTGCAGGTGTAGACCTATAGGCATCAACTGTGGCTGACTGAGTCTCCATCATGCCCTGGGCCTGGTCAGGTGTGGCATGTGCAATCTGCAGGTGTAGACCCATAGGCGTCACCTGTGGCCGATTGAGCCTTCTGCTTTATGCCCTCTTATGGAGGCCAGATCAGTATGAGCTCACCATCCATGGCAGAGTGGAAGATGGGTTCAAATCCCCAAGGTCTGTCTTCTTCCCTTACAAGGCCATGGGGAAGGAGCTCGCTCTTTTTGAGTCTTTGTGTTTCTGTGCGTGCGTGCTATTTTTAAAATAAGGGTATAGGAGTCCTCCCATTTCAGTGGCCTTAAGAGTGAAGAGCAGGTCTCGACAAGATGGCGACGGCATAGGTGAATTGGTGATATTCTCTAAATGTGAGTTCCCAAAAAGGCTATTACTTCTCTTCCCCCATCCCCCAGTCCACCACCAACCGTGCTGGTGCCAGGCCCGGGAATTTCGGTCCCATGCAGGGCCAGATATTGCGGCCCCGACTGCTGCTGTTCTACTGCATGCATGGGAGTTTTGGGTCCTAGGCCCCTCCGGCTCCCTCCCTCCCGGCTGCATTGTCTCCAGCCCGGCACCTGGCAAAAGCCACCGGTCACACAGGGAGGCTCTGGACACCTGCCCCTCAGAGACACTGGTCCCATTCCTGGCTGAAGTACCTTGTGGGGGGCCCAGCGCCACTCTCGCCGCTCACCACCTGCCCTTTGGAACTTTGGAGCTCTGAAACTCCAGGCCCACCCTGGCTGAGGCACTCAGCATGAGACCCCAAGCCAGGGGACCCAGACAGGCAGAAAAAAACAGATCTGCTTAAACTGCCATGCCATTCTCCAGGCAGAGACTTCCATTGATCCGCCTACCTATCAACAAACTTTACCTCATTTCCTAAGGCCAGATATTGCAGCCCCCTGCAGCTGCTATTCCACTGCGTGTGTGGGAGTTTTGGGTCCCAGGCCCCTCCCTCCCTGGCTGCATTGTCTCAAGCCCAGCACCTGGCACCAAGCTGCCCGTCACACAGGGAGGCTCTGGGCACCCGCTCCTCAGAGACACCAGTCCCATTCCTGCCTGAAGTATCCTGTGGGGGGCCCAGAACCACTCTCGCCGCCCACTGCCTGCCCTTTGGAGCTTTGGAGCTCTGGAACTCCGTGCCCACTCTGGCTGAGGCACTCAGTGTGAGACCCCAAGCCAGGGGACCCAGTCAAGCGGAGAAAAACAGATCTGCTTAAACTACCTTGCTATTCTTCAGGCAGAGACTTCCATTGCCCTGCCCACCTATCAACAAACTTTACCTCAGTTCCTAAGGCAATAGCATGAAACAGGAGACAAAGCCCCACCCCTATGCTGCAATGAAAAACAAAAGGGAGAGGCCGGAATTGGAGATCAGAGAAGTGACTCTAGGACCAAGACTACATACTGCTGAATAGACAGACTGTAAAGCAGAGGAAAAAGTGAACAAAGCCAGAAGACCCTCATAAGGAAGAACAGGACATTGCAGAAGAAAAAATAAAAGCAACCCCACCTCCCCTCAAAAACAGAATTTAAGAAGGGGAGGGAAAGGGGGAGAGGGAGAAAAATCTACAGAAATGAAGAAAAACCAAAAGAAGAGTATGGGTCTCTCCAGACGCCTGGGGGCAGACACTGAAAAAACTGACTTTGGAATGCAAACAATGAAAAGCCCCAGAATGAAGGGTCTCAAACTGCAAATGTAGATATCAAGACAATAATGGAGAGATTAAAAAGAATTGAGGAGACACAAGAAGAAACAAGGAAGGAGCTGATATCTGAGATAACAATAATAAAGAATACTGTGAATGAAATAAATAACAAACTGATAAGCATGGAAAGCAGAATTACCCAAGCAGAAGAAAGAATCTCAGAGCTTGAGGACCAAAAAATAGAAATAACCCAAACTCTTAAAAACACAGAAAATAAGCTCAAAAAGAGAACAAAACCTTCAAGAGATGAGTGACTACCTCAAGAGGCCTAACCTAAGAGTAATCGGACTCCCTGAGGCAGAAAGAGAAACAGAGACCACATTGGAACAAACTTTCCATGAGATCATTCAAGGAAACTTCCGTTATCTAATCAGTGATGCAAAAATTCAAACACAAGAGATTCAGAGAACCCCTGCAAGACAACAAATGAGAAGACCAACTCCTAGACACATAATAATTTGCCTAAATAAAGTAGGAAAAAAGAAAAAATCCTAAAGGCAGCAAGAGAAAAAGGTCAGATCACCTACCATGGAAGACCAATCAGAATAGCAGCACATTTATCTGCAGAAACACTGCAGGCTAGGAGAGCTTGGAGCCCTATCTTCAAAGTCCTAAAAGATAAACAATTTCATCCAAGAATAACCTACCTGGCCAAGCTAAGCTTCATCAGTGAGGGAGAATTAAAATCTTTCCCAGATATCCAATCCCTAAGAACTTATGCTGCCACCAAACCATCTCTTGCATGAAACACTTAAGAAAGTACTAAACACAGAAGAAAGGAAAAAAAGAACAATATTCTTCACAAGAGTACAGGGAAAAGAATAAAATATACATGAACCAACCCCAAAACCAAAAGAAAGACAAAAAAAAAGAAAAAACCAAGTGGAAGAACAACAACTCAATAAGAACTCCATGATAGGGACGAACTCTCACATTTCAATAATTAGTCTGAATGTGAATGGACTAAATGCACCACTGAAAAGACATAGAATGACAAAATGGAAAAAAATATCACCAGGCAACAATATACTGCCTTCAAGAGACCCATCTCACTAGAAAGGACATACACAGACTCAAAATAGGATGGGAAACAAATTTTCAGGCGAATGGAACACAAAAGAAAGGAGTAGTCGCAATCCTAATTTCAGACAAAATACCATTTAAGCTATCAAAAACTAAAAAAGACACAGAGGATCACTACATAATGATAAAAGGTTCACTCCATCAACAAGAAATATCTATCCTAAACATATATGCACCCAACATAGGTGCGCCAACATTCATAAAGCAACTTGTAGGAAAACTAAAGAAAGACATTGACTGTAACACCATCATAACTGGGGACTTTAATACACCACTCACAACCCTAGAGAGATCATCATGACAAAAAATCAGCAAGGAGATCTGGAACCTCAATGAGACTCTGGACCAAATGGACTTAATTGATACCTACAGAACACTCCATCCAAAGACCACAGAATACACATTCTACTCATCACTGCATGGAGCATATTCTAAGATTGATCACGTAATTGGACTCAAATCAAGCATAAGCAAATTTAAAAGGACTGAAATTCTACCATGCACCTTCTCAGACCACAGTGGAATAAAAATAAACATTGACACCAACGAGGTCCCCCCAAAACCCACAAAGACATGGACACTAAATAACATGATGCTAAACAACTCCAGGGTCAATGATGACATCAAAACAGAGATCAAAAGATACCTGGAAACAAATGAAAATGAAGAAACATCTTACCAAAATCTCTGGGATGCCTTAAAAGCTGTAATAAGAGGGGAATTTATATCCCTACAAACACACATGAGGAAAATGTGTGGAAATGTGAGGAAAATGAGGAACACAAATTAACAAACTAACAAGTCACCTAAAGAAGCAGGAAAAGCAAGACCACAAAAACCCTAATTTCAGCAGAAGAATCCAGATCACCAAAATAAAAGCCCAAATCCAGGACACAGAAGACAAAAAGATAATACAAAAAATCAATGAAACAAAAAGCTGGTTCTTCGAAAGAAAAACAAGATCGATGGTCCCCCAGCT
>JAPVLO010004913.1:0-12954 GCA_027257055.1 Cephalopachus bancanus | reverse complement strand
ACACGATGGAATACTACACAGCCATAAAAAAGAACAAAATCATGAATTCCACAGCAACCTGGATGGAACTAGAGTCTGTAATACTGAGTGATCTCTCACAGAAGCAAAGATCTGAGTACCACATGTTCTCACTCATATAGTGGATCTTGAACATCCAACATAATACTATAAGAAAATGACTGACAGTGGTGGGAAACTATGGGGGGGGGAACGGAGATGGGATTAACGGTAGAAGTATCTGTCTGGGGATAGGGGGACACCTCTTATCAACAAGGGTTCCTGAACGAAGCATATTTGTATACCTAACCCTTAACTGTACCCCACAATATCATAATAAAAAATATTGATTAAAAAAAATTTTACAAAATTCGCATATTCAGTTATATGTTTTAATGCAATCTGATAAATGTATAGGCTTGAGCAATCTAGCTTGATCAAGATGTAGACTTTCACAATTCCAAAAAGTTCCCTGTGCCCCTTGGCAGCCAGCCTATCTGCTTTAACTCCAGCAGCAAAGTCACTTCTCTAGTTTCATTACAGTACACAATATTTATAAACAAAAAAAAAGCAGTGATGTCCTTTTTTGATTCTGGTGTGTATTTCAGTGTGGATTTTTAAATCAATGGAGTAGTATTCCCTTGTATGAATATGTTATTTTTTAATGCAATCATTGCTTTATGGACATTTAGGCATTTTCCAGGGTTATTTTCTTATTTGTTGTCTTTGGTTATTATTATTTTTTGACTGTTCAAGGTTTATTTTATGTTTCAGTTGGTATGACACTTGGGTAGTTGATTGCATTGTTTACATGTAGATTGTTCTTTTTACATTATATGGTAATGTACACTACTGATACCTATAGTACACAAAATAAGATTCTTCAGGACAGTTATGTATAAGACATGCAATGCTGGATTTACGCACTGCATCCCAGGATATGACCGACTGGAGAAAAAAAGCTGGACTAGGCATGTTTGGTGAAGGAACCAGCAAGTTATATAATAAACAGTCAACATGCCTTGGGTTCAAGGAGCAACCAGTATAGCATTGGCAGTGGAGCCTCAAAGGTGGTGGAACCATTTCATACTAATCAGGTTAGGACAACACAAGATTAGTACCACCCAGCATCAGGACATAGCTGTAAGGTCTTTACAAACCATTCCTATTTCTAATGTTAGGAATGTTCTTCCCAGCCCATCTTAATATGACTGCTTTAATCAAAGATCAGGTAAAAAGGAAAGTGAGCACAACCTCCAATTAAAATCCTGTTGTAGCCTAGAAAACGAAGTAGTATGACATTAGAAGACATTAAAATGGCAAATCTTTTTGGATCCCCCAAAGTGCATCTGCACTCTTCTTCAAATGAGCTTCTTCCTCAGGAGTCAGAGTTACATTCACAGGGTCTGAGATTCCATTCTATCCCCAGATACAAGAAACACTAAAGAAGACATCATCCCTTACTCCATAGAGACCCTGTATCATGGTGGAGACTGGATGCACCAACCTATGATTCTTCATTATACTTTCTGCCAAATCTGCCACAGATAGTCCAATGACCCATATGTGTAGCCTTTCAGTTTGATCACCTCATAAGCACTCCTAATGACCTGTTCGTGAACCTCTTTCCACTGTTTCTTATCTGTATTAGTGCCTAAATCTGAGTGCAGATTCTTCAGGGAGACACCAGCAGCACCCACTCCACTCCATACAGGAATACTAGAGTCGCCATGCTCTCCAAGGACCCTCCCATGACTGCTCAGTCGGTGAACTCCCAGCCTTTCCCCCATCAGGTAAGGTAATGATTCTGAATCCAGATTGAAGCCACTTCCAATAACATGGTTTTTGGGAAAGCCACTTATCTTCCAAGTCACATAGGTTAAGATATCCACTGGATTCAAAATAACAAGCAACTTGCAGTTTGGGCTGTATTTTACAACATTAGGTATGATGAATTTGAAGATGTTCACATTATGCCGACCCAAATTAAGACAGTTCTCTTTCTTGTTGATGTGTTTCAGCTGTGTTAATGATGAGCCTGGAGTTTGCAGTCACATTGTAGTCTTTTCCAGAGACAATTTTTGATGTTCCAAGGAAAAGGTTGCCATGTTGAAGATCCATCATCTCTCCCTTCAATTTATCTTCCATGACATTAACAAGAGCAAGTTCATCTGCCAAGTCCTTCATTAAGATACTGATGGCACAGACCATGCCAACAGCACCAACCTTATCAACCTTAATCTTATTCTGGGAAGACTGTTCTTTCTTTAGAAGATTATGAATCAGCTGATCTCTTGAGAGTTGCTATGTTGGACTTGGAACCAAAAGGAATTGGGAATGCATGTAGGGCGGGTATTGGGAGCACCCAGAAATCAGATACGGGATTGGTGGCAGTAGCTCCAATCTGTCCTTGGCTCTTAAGAATAAAGTGCCTAGACAGAAACTTTTATGTATATAAGATCCTGTGTGTAGATGTTCTCATTTCTCCCGGGTAAATATCCAAGAATGAAATTCTTGTTATAGGATAAATGTGTGTTTAACTTTATTAAGAACTAAAAATCTGTTTTTCAAAGTACTATTTTATATTCCCAGTTAGAATGTATGAGGCTTTCATTTTTTCCACATTTTTAGGAACACTCAGTATTGTCAACCTTTTTCATATTAGCAATTGTGTGGTCAGTATTCTCAACCTTTTTGATAATAGCAGTTTTTGTGGGTGTGAAGTGGTACCTTAATACGGTTTAAATTTGCTTTGTTCTGATGGCTAATGATATTGATCATTGTCTTATGTGCTCATTGGCCATTCTTATATCTTATCTCATAAAGTATCTGTTAAGTCCTTTGCCAACTTTTTGTGAGTAGCTTGTCTTTTGATTACTTCATTATGACTTCTTTATATATGCTGGGCAGATATACATACTGGGAATATCTGGTCTCAATCTGTTCACAGACTTTTCTCTTTTTTTCTTTTTTTTTTTACTGTGACTTCTTGAGGAGCAGAACATTTTAAGTTAGATGTTCAATTTTTCATTTTTTCTGTCATAGTGCTTTTTTTCTGTGGAAATTTTTTGTTATTCCATTTTTGCAAAAATTTTCTTCTAGAAGCTTAATAGTTTAAGTTTTATCTTTAGGTCCCTGATATATGCCAAATGAATTTTTGTATATGATTTGTTGCAGGGGGTCATGTTTTCTTGTTTTTTCATATGGATATCAAGTTGTTCCAGCACGTTTGTTATATTCTTTTTTTGACACCATTGAGTGGCTCTAGTGTCTTTGTTGAAAATTAATTGACAGATTTCTTGAACATCAATTGCTACAGATATGTGAGTTTCTCTAATGTATACTACTGATCTAATTTTCTCTTCCTATCCTAATGCCACACTGTCTTTATTACTATGGTGTTATAGTAAATCTTGAATTCAGGTATTGTGAGCCCTTGAATTTTATACTTTTTCAAAATTGTTTTGTTGCTTATATTTTCTTTGCATTTCGGATAAATTTCAGATTTTAGGTGTCAACTTTTATTTTGATTCTCATTATGTTAAGTATATCAGTTAGTTCAGAGAGAATAAGTATCATCACAGTGTTGAGTTTTTTAATCCACAAACTATATCTCCCCATTTACTTTAATTTCTTTATTTTTTTATTCTTAATGTTTTTGCAGTTTTTCACATAAAGAACTTTTTTAATTCTTATTTTTATTTTTTTAATTGCTAGAATAGAGACACAAATTGATTTTTGTGTATTGATAATTCTAAATTCATGCATTAGTTCTTGTGCTTTATAAGTTTCATAGGGTTTCCTTCATATAATATTTCAACACATGACAAGAGTGTTACATTAATTATACTTTTTCGCCTTTTAATTTGTGTGCTTGCATTAGTGCTTGGCTAGGATATTCAGTGCTGTGTTAAGTAGAAATGGTGATAGCTATTAAAGCTTTGTGTTTGCGTGTGTGTGTGTGCGCGCGTGAGTGCATGTGTGTATTATGACAGTTAAGTTCACGAACTTACCACAATGCACTTATGTTGGAAGCACTGTATGAACAACTCGGTAAAGTTTCATAATCTTGGTATATCAGTATTTCACAGTTATGTTTATGTTGATATGTGGCAGTGTCTTGCTGAGTGGTGTTTATTATTGTTGTTGTATGTCTTTGTGTGCCATTGTGAGACTATTGGAGCTTGAATTAGAGCAATGAGCAAACATTGTTTCTTGTTAAACTTAGCAAGAGCAGAAGTGAAATCAGTGACCTGTTAGTCTAAGTTTATGGGGGCAATGTCATGAAGGAAATGGTAGTGTACAAAAGGATTAAATGTTTTTCTGAGAGGAAAGTATCATTGTTGAAGAGAGGTCAGGATAGCCAGACAAGCAGAACTGACTAAAACATTGCAAAAATTTGATGAATTATGTGTCAAGATCATCTGCTGACTGTGAGAAGCATAGCAGACCAAGTAAGCATAAATAGAGAAACAAGAAATCTTAACTGAAAATCTTGGCATGAGAAAGGTGTGTGCAGAAATGGTCCCAAAGGAACTCTTGCTTAATGACAATGCACCAGCTCACACAGCACTGTCTATGAGGGAGTTTTTAGCCAGTACCCAAATAACTGTACTGGAACACACTCCCTACTCACCTGATCTGGCCCCAGTGACTTTTATCTTTACCCTAAGATAAAGAAAATATTGAAAGGAAGACATTTTGATAACATTTAGGACATCAAGGATAGCTCTGATTGTCACTCTAGCAAAAAAAGTTCCAAAATTGCTTTGATGGATGGACTAGGCACTAGCATTGGTGCATAGCTTCCCACAAGGAATACTTCAAAGGTGACCATAGTGATATTCAGCATTGAGGTATGTAGCATTTTTTCTAGGATGAGTTTGCAAACTTAATTGTCATATATATGGGGAGGGTGCTGAAAAAAGTACACACATTTTTTAAAAAGGAAAAAAAAAACTGTATTAAAATTACAATCCTGCCCTGCCTGTGGCATGGTGTTGCTAGCATTCGTTGATTAATGCCATCTTTTGAAAACATTATGCTACACACTGCTGCCATAATTCAATTCAACTTCGAAAAGCAATACATAGATAACATCTCTTAAAATGTGTACACATTTTTTGGCAACCCCAAATATATAGTATGTGTGTGTGTATATGCCATATTACCAATCATCTTTCTCCCCCTCCACTGACAACTAATTTAATGTGTTCATGATGGAACTCTTATTTTAACACATTCCAGAAAATATACATTTTCATTTGGGGCATATGTTTTTAGGATTAGAAAGTTACATTCTATTAGATATCTCATACTCTTTTGTTCTTCTTTTCTAAATTAGGAGGAAGCAAATTATGGCCCACTGGTTATTTTCAACCTACCATCTGTTTTTGTACAGATCGTGAGCTACAAATGGTATTTACATCTTCAATTCCTTGAAAAAAAATAAAAAGAATAACATTTCATGACATGTAAAAATTATATAAAATTTAAAATTGAATCTTTATAGGTAAAATTTTATAGGAATACAAGTATTCTCATTAGTTTATATAGTGTCTGTGGCTGCTTTCACACTACAACTGCAGAGGTGAGTAGTTGCAATAGAGATTATTTGACTTGCAAAGTCTAAAACTTTACAAAATGCTTGCTGACTCATGTCCTATGCAGTATGCAACAATTTAAAATTTCATCCGTGTTACTGTGGATATTTTATTGTATTTATTTTATTTTATTTTTGAGTCATGATTTCACTCTGTTGCCCAGGCTTGAGTGTAGTGTCACCATCACAGCTCACCACAACCTTGACCTTCTAGGTGGCATTTCTCCCACCTCAGCCTCCCAAGCATCTGGGACTACAGGTGTGTATCACCATGCCCAGCTAATTTTTTTTAGTTTTTGTAGAGATGAGGTCTCACTATGTTACCCAGGTTGGTCTCCAACTCCTGAGTTCAAGCAATTCTTGCACCTCAGTTTCCCCAAGTGCTGGGATTGCAGGCATGAGCCACCTTACCTGGTTACATTGCATTCTTTTGCATTGGATTACCAACCTATCCTTATCTATTTTCCTGGCAAAGAACATTTGTTTCCACCTTCCCACCATGACAATGTTGTAATGAACACTCTTGTAGACTTCAGAATGAAGTTCCTTACATTTAGAAAGATGGGGTTTGCATTTATTATGATGAGAAAGTTCTGGAACTAGATAGTAGTGTTTACACAATGTTGTGAGTATATTAAAGCTTCTGAATTCTGCACTTCAAAATGATTACAATAGTAAATTTTATATTATATGCATTAGCATGACAAGGAAGGTAAATGATATGCTAAATTGCTTGAAGACAATTTTTTCTCCTAAGTAGTTCAGTTTTGTTTGCACTATTGATTTGCTTGTCAACATCTTTCTCAAAGAGAAAATAAAAGTAAACTTGCTCAGATTTTTGCTGTATTTATAAGATTCTACGCAAGGAAGCTTTAGAACATAATTCAAGAACCATTAACCAGACTAGGGGAGTCTAGCCAGTTTCACCAATGTCAAAAAAAAAGGGAATCTTAATGACTTTTTTCAAAAGATAATAATTGATTTATTTTCCCTGAAACATGTATATGTACACACACACACATATATAAAATGTACATCAACTTTGTATGTTACATCAACTTTGTATGTCTCTGCATTTAAGTATTTCAGTTCTCAATCACTTTAAGGGAAGCAGACTCTAAATTTTGAAGAGGGACTTTTGACCTCAGTATGCATAGTGAACATCAATGTCATATTGTGATATAAGTTCTAGGGGAATTAGTGTATTAGACTCAGTAGAATTGTCTGTGCTAAAGTGTGCAGGTTTTATTGAGGATCTGAGCATGACATCTGAGTTTCCAAAAAAAAACAGGGTGGAGAGTATTTGCCAGAATGGATGAAGAAGGCTGATCAAGTGTGGAAAAACAACCTGCTTGAAACTCCGATTCAGGGAAAGGGAGATGTGTGGGCAGTCGGATGGAATATAGGTCTCGTGTATGTAAGGGGCATAGAAAGATGGTGGATGAAGTAAAACCAATTTTAAAAAGTGACTGTATTCGATGTCACTTTACTGAATTCAATCAGCATGATTTTAGCATTTAGTTAGAATAGTAAGATCTAGAGATTGAATGGACTTTGTCATATGAATGTTTTATAGAGTTTTAGAAATAATAATTTGGCACGTTGAATTAACTTACAATCAACTCAAAAGCCACCCATACATCTTCAAGAGTGTCATATAATCAGACCAATACAAATGAATTATGATTTGGGATTTTATTAGTCAAAGAAAAAGCCAGTATGGAAGAATTAACCTAATCACGATTTCATGGTTTATTTAAGGCAGAGAAATGAAACAGATCATCATTTTCCAAAATTTCCTAATATACTTTATCTGCATATGTCACAATTCATATAACCTTATTAGAGAGTAGATGAGATAGTGGCAGATGCTGATTGAGAAAACAGATACTAAATCAAAATAGATTTTTCTATTAATGAAATACTAATTTATCTAGCAATGTTATTCTTCGCAACTTCTAAATATGTTTTGATAATAGCTGTGTACTGTTAAGTAAACTCTACAGACTCCAGACTCTGGTGCACATATTGCAAAGAATCTACAAATCCATAGCTCTTAGATCGCTGGAATTTACAACTTACTAGTTTTTTTAAAATGCCACAAGAGAACTGCAAATTGATATTATTTTATACTAATTGTTTGGAATGATTCCTTTGATAATGTAGGTCGTCAGTGTATAATACTTGCTCTCACAACAATTACTGAAGTTATCTTCTACTTCTACCTGTGCCTCAACAGGAAGGTGAAATAATTTCTTTTCACTCTTCATATGAAACATGAGTATGCTGGGCTACAAGTTTTCTGAGGCCCCTTCTAGTTCTAATTATTAAATGATTTTGTAAAATAATACAATTAAATTAAGGGTATGGTTGTTAGCCTCTTAACATGTTTTGATTCAGAGTTTTTCTAAGAACAGATTCTACATCAAGGATTATTGCATATAAGGAGTTAAGTGGGAAGGTGATCCCAAACACACTACCAGGAGAGTGAGTAATTATGATGTGTTAGTACTCATTCTTCAAGAAATAGGTATCATGTTGGGGTTAAGCATAAAAAAGACATGATTAGGGAAAATATCCTCAGAAGGAAAAATAAGGAGATGCCTGGGATGTTACCAGATCAATATGCAAGGCTGATACCAGTGTAAGGAGAGAAGCTTGAGTGACTTCTAGAGTGTGAGGAAGTTATTCAGGAAGTTCTTGAACCAGAGCTGGCTATCAGCAATATCCGACATCTGCCAAGAAGAGGCCAGTGTTAGTATCCCTGCCGTACTCCATTATTGTCTGGGAGCATGGAAGTGTGATGTGACCTCAGGCAAGCACTGCTGTGGATTCCAAAACTCAGTGGCTCATTAGGTTTCACTCTATATAGTTGAAGTTCTGTCAGACTTTCTCATGACTGCCATATGAGATACGGAAGGGAAGGGGGACCAGTGCAAGGTGCATTGTGAATCCAGTTACTAGTGTGGGCACTGGAAACAGAGCAACAGGTTGAGGGCTGGGATATTTATCTCCCAAGTCCCATTGGTCAATTATCTAGGGTTGTGGGATGGGCATACCTTCCATGGTACTTCCATGGTGTCACACACCCAGAGTGCAGAAAAAGCCCTCAGGCGGGCAATGCAGGTGAAAGTCAGACTGGTAGACACAGATAGGACCAGTGCCAAGAGGATATGAGCAGGGCACTAACAGAACCTGCTATAATGTGCTGCTCAGACAGTGGCAATGGAGGCCCACTTGGGCCCTCTTTCAAGTCTCTCCTCAGCCTCAAGGCCATTTGGAATAACCTTCTAAAGAGAGAGCATAATCAGGATTTTCTGTGTATGGATACTTTAGCATAGTAAAAGTACTATGGACTTCACCTGCCCCTAAATGCTGATTTTTTCTTTTCTTTTTCATTTTCAATTTTAAACATGTGGGGTACAATTCATGGTTAGGTATTCAAATGTTCATTATGCATGTACCCTTGCTGATGAGGTGTGCCCAACCCCGCCCTCCCCTGGCAGTTTCCCACTACTGCCAATCCCTTTCTTACAATGTTACTCTAGTTGTTCAAGGTTCACTTGTGAGTGAGAACATGTGATACTCGGTTCTTTGTTTCTGTGATAGATCACTCAGTATTACAGCCTCTAAGTCCATCCAAGTTGCTGCAAATTTCATAATTTTGTCCTTTATGGCTGTGTAATATTCCATCTTGCATATGTACCGTAATTTTTTTTATCCAGTCTTCTTTTGATAGGTAGCATAGTTGATTCCATGTTTTTGCTATTGTGAATAATGCTGCAATAAACATGCATGTGCAAGTATCTTTTTCATAGGGTGATTTGAGTTCCTCCAGGCATATTTCCAGTGGTGGGATTACAGGGTCGCATGGGAGGTCAATTTTTAGATCTTTTAGGATTTGCCACACTGATTTCCACAGAGACTGTACTAGTTTACATTCCCATCAGCAGTGCAGAAGCGTTCCCTTTTCAACGCTTCCTCTCTAGCATCTGGTATTTTGAGTTATTGATGATGTCCATCCTGACTGGAGTTAGGTGGTATCTCAATGTGGTTTTAATTTGCATTTCTTTAATGACTAGTGAGGCTGAGCATTTTTTCATGTATCTGTTGGCTGCTTGTATGTCTTCTTTGGAGAAGTGCCTATTCATATCTTTTGCCCACTTTTTAATGGAGCTGTTTGTTTTTCTCTTTTTGTCACATTTGAGTTCCTTGTAGATCCTAGATGTTAGGCCTTTGCCAAATATACAGTTGGCATATATTTTTTCCCAGTCTGTTGGTAGTCTCCCTGCTCCCTCGATAGTTTTTTTGGCTTTGTAGAAGCTTGTCAGTTTGATGAAGTCCCACTTGTCTATCTTTCAAATTAGTACAGAAACCTTAGAACAACTTTCTGTCTTTGTAGCCAAAGAGCAACACATATTCCTGTCATTGACCACAAGTCTTTAATAGCCTTTTTCTCTTTCTTTATGAGAGGCATTGAGAAGATGACTTTAAAGTTAAATAATCAGGCTGTCAATTGAGAAGACCTAAAAGACCCGAAATAAAGAAACAAGGTATAGGCTAATTAAGGCTTTAAAAAGAGTAGAGCTAGTATAAGCCTTAGAAATCCAAGGTGGCCAGCATGGGTTACACTCTACGGACTGGTAATGAGTATGTTGTCATAAGTCTCTGCAGAAGTTGTGTAGAACAGGTTTCTGATTGGTGGAATTTTTTGTCAAAGGCAATCATGGATTACTTCACAGTAGCCTGGGGTTATGTAATCTACTGTCTTGAATAATGTCAGAAAGTGACAAAGCAATCGAAATGACAAGTTTACTTAGATTGACTTGTAAGGAGTACACAATGTGCCTACAGACATATATGGCTATCAAGCATAGGTTCTAGAACATAGGGCTTTCACAGTATGTGTCTCAAGTTACTGGAAATTGCTTCATGATATTATTGGGTTTAGAAGCATTCCAGAATAACTCTAATACCAGAGTGACAAATATGTGCTTGGTATGAGTGTTCTGCAGACACATCACCTCCATAGAATATCTATTTGACAGCTCCATAGTTAGACAGTAAATATTAATGAATACTAACACTAAATTAATCATGGAAGTGTAAGGTGTTGATTATTTTAAAAATTCTTCATTACCATGAATTCATTTTTCTCAATCTTGCTTCAAGATTGAAGAGAAAAATGATCGATAATAAATTCAATTCATTTTTCTCTCAGATCCAGGGCTAAAGGTGAGACTGCAGCATTCTAGTCACATTAAAAATGTCCCTGGTTATCGCTTCTGCTTCTCTGTGTTATAAAGCCTGGATGAGAGTTTGCATCACAAGTAGTTAAAAAACTTTCCTTCTCTTCTGAAAGATAGATAGGAAGTTCAATCAATAAAAATATAATGCTCAAAATGTAACTTAATTTTTAGTGTTCTGAAGCTGGATTACCATGGTGCAACGAGTGAACTATTAAAGGATAGTAAGAGAACAACGAATTTAACATCTTACTATCAGAAACATGAAATTGTCACTAAAATTTGATTTAAAAACTCACAGAATTGCTTGCATAACAGTGACTTACCGTTTATTCATTCTGCAAGTTCGCAGAAAGCGAACTGCTATTCTCAGATATCATTTTTTCTCAGATACCAACGATCAACACTTGTGTGCCTTTATATTCTTAATAAAAATTTTTTTAAAAGCAAGATTTACCATTGTTAAGCAAGCAAAATGGTAGCCAAGAGAAGCCAGTGACATGATACTACATTTAGTTTTATAAAACCTAAGTCATATTCAACTTGTTTTATGTACTGATTTCCTTATTTCTGTTAGTAAGCAAGGAAATTGGGAAGAATAAACTTATTGTCCAGTTTTCAGCTTTGAGGAATCCTCTCTTACACTAGACTTAGGGTGGTCAAGAAGCCATTGAAAAGATGCTTAGGGGATTTGAAGCCAGCAACTCCACTGCACAGTAGCAAAGATATAGCTCCCTGAAATCCAGAAAGAAAGAAAACTATAAGAGGAGGACTGGGAAATAAACAGAGATAGCCAAATGGAAAAAAATTAGAAAACTTCTGTTAATCTCCCTCATACTTTGTCTTTTCAAGTCTGACATAGTGTGATCTATTGTGTGATATCAATTATCCAGGACTACAAATGGATCTCTAATGAATACCATTATATCTGCAAGCTACTGATTTGACTATTGAAAAATATAATTTATTAGTAAAGCTGGCCAGACTACCCTGAACTTTCTAGCTTTGATATTAATCATTTAACAGCAGTGATGCAAGATATAGTAGGTTTCTTCTGAAATGGGCCCAGTGATCCTTCTGGAAGTGAAATGTTTATTATGAAATGGTAAAAACATAGTGACAGTATAGTCTTCAGTTATGCTGAAACAGAATATGTTCCTCATAGACTTGGTTATATAATTAAAGAGATTTTTGCACAGTATGGAAGGTACTGCCTGATTTTCTCTTGCTGCTTTTACTATAACACCAGAAAAGAGCTATAAATTGAGAGAATAAAACAGGAGACCCTAAGACCAAGAAAGAGACATTTGGTTTTAACTTTGATATGTGAAGAACTTAGAAGTCATTGCTTCCACCTTTATTAAAAAGTAAATTGAAAGTCAGTGAAATTTCTTGGACCTAGAAGAGAATTAAGGTACCATGGCAAATAGCCACCCAGAAATTTGCAAATATAGCTAAATCAAGGGGGTTGCAGCTGAGATCTCTTTACCTGGAGTGGAAAACACTGAACACATGAACTGTTATTATGGTAACACTTCATTGGTAATGTTAACAATTTGCCAGAGGCTGAGTGTAAAGCAGGGTAAAAGTAAGAAACTCTTGGGGGTTACACTTGTTCTTACACACTTGTAGATTACTTGTAGATTTTACCCCCCAGAAACCTCACCACATTCATACAGTGAAGAGCAAAAAGAGAGGCCATCATGGTCTCTCAGGAGATATGGAAGAGTAATCATTGTAAAATATACCCAGAGTATTCTCTATAACAAAGCCCTGCCCTCCAGGAGATAAGAAAAACTTTATCGGAGGCTTGTCATGTTTGAGGGATGATCATTTCCCCAGATTGGAAAATGTCCACTCTGGGGAAAAAGACCCTTACCCTTATTCCCTGTGGGGGAGGGGAGGGGGGAGTAAAGTTAAGAGACACTCGTAATGACCACAGCCAAGGGACACAGGCCCACTAAAGACTGAAATATAATTATAAGATGATAGACTGCTTCCCCTATGCCAACCTTATCACCATACCAACAGGTTCCAATACTATAACTGGATTACGCTTGAAAAAGCTGAAAGACACAGACTCTCTAAGAAGGAGTAGCTATATGGATG
>JAPVLO010004912.1:0-12884 GCA_027257055.1 Cephalopachus bancanus | reverse complement strand
TGCTCAGTGAGTACTCTCCCAGGAGACACTGAATTGTGTGCCTTTCAAGTTCTTGCACCACCTCAATAGGTGGGTTTTCCTGTCCTTAGGGATGGTTTACTCTCTCCACTAGGTAGGCTATGAGAATCCCAAACGCAGGAATAACTTGTCTCCTCCCTTCAATACCAGCATCCAATTGGCTGACAAGGCAGGTGTTTCCAAGTTATGGACACTGGGTTGGGGTAAGAAAAACAGTGTCCTAAGGGCTTTGCTTTTTGGATGAAGGGGATACCAGGAGACTCCCAGGGCATCCAGTTCCTCCCCATGGAGACCCTGGCCCCCAAACATCAGGTTGTCTCCCTCTGGGAGGAGTGACCCAGGAGCCGATATTCAGTAGCCTTGCCAAGAGACACAACTGTTGTGTCCTCCTGATGCAAATCCCAGGCAGTGCTGAAATCCAGGACCAGGATGATAGTGGCCCGAGGATGCAACACCCCGTAACATTTCTAAAGGGGAATCTCAATCAAAGGATATTCTGTTAAAGTGTCTGTGCCTAGAAAAGAAAAAGGGTGAAGAGCTTTTTTTATTTTAAATCACAGTGTCAAGTGGCTATTTTCTGCCTTCCTCACATATGAAATGTTCGCAAATCTTTTTATTTTTATTTTTTGCTGGAGTGCAGTGGCACGCTTATGGCCACCCCAGCATCGACAAATCTTTTAAGAGCTATACATTGCTATCTCAGAACAAAACAAACCAAAAAACCCTCAACAATTAAAATACTGCAACTGTTTGAAATATAGCCTCAGGGACAAGAACTTGATAATGCTGCGTGAAATGAAGCAAGGAAGCTGTACTGTCAGCCCTAGGAGTCAAGTGGAGGGGACAGCCAAGTGGAGGGGTGGATTTGAGACCCCACTTCCCACACATTTGGAGGTCTTGGAGGGAAACCGGTTGCTGCAGGAAAGGGACAGGGATACCCCACAGACCTCAGCTCCTCCATGTATGAGCCCCATGCACAAGTCGGGCCCTCCTCTGAGGACCCTCCAGTTGTTCCTGCACAATCTGGGGGATGCAAGGCTGTGGGCGTTGAGCTGCCCAGAGAAGGTTCTGGGGTCGAGGTCACCGCGCAGGGAGGGACAGGACACCCAGGGTCCTGGCTTCTGGTGCAGTCCCACCCTGCGTTGGAGGGGACCAAGGCAGAGCTTGCCTTGCCACCAAGAGCCTCATCCAAATTCCTGATGTCCGCTAAGCCTTTCTCCTACCTTACCTCTCAATCTACTCATTTTTAGCAAGGAAATAAAAACACACCAACAACGGAATAAAAAGTATTAAATATATGGAAAAACTGGAATCACATGGCAGCAATATTCTATGAAGAAATAAAAAAAGAGAAGAGCAATCACTTGAACTAGTTGAGATAAGCAGCTAATGACATCCAGAGTTCAGCAGAAAAACCCAGTTTCAGGAGGTTAAATATTTTCTCCAGTTTGGGAGCCAGACTCTGCTTGCTGAAATGAGTCCTAGAGTGCGTCCAAACCTGATAATAACATGGAACCGTGCTTGCAGGGGGCCAGCCCCTGTGGAGAGATTTAGGGGGTCCCTTGGGAGGTGTGGCGGTGTTGGCGATTATTCTGGAGAGATAAAGAGAAAGAAAGAAAAAGGGGGGAGAAAGAAAGAAACTGGACTCTGTCTAGTGCAGAAGCTGTTTAATGGGACAAACTGTAATCCTTTTATCCCAAATTTTCACAGGTTAAATCACAAGACTTTCACGTGAACACAAGCCAGGTGGATGAGGGGCGTCCCCCACCCACCAGGTGTTTCCTCAGGCATGAGGAAGGACAATCCCAAAATTATCTCACTGTTCCACATGCTTGGTTAATATTCCTCAAAAGCAATAGTACAATTCTAACATCATAATATTCTAATAATCAATAACTTTTAAAACTTATGCATACACAACACCTAATGACTAACTTAAATCCTAATTCCTATTTTACGCTAATTCTACCTACACTATAGAAACTCTTAATTATAGCCCAAACCAGTTCCTAAAGAATGTGGCCCAGTCAAAAGATCATGCTGGGCCTTTTCTAGGAACAATTGATTACAATCTCTTAACAAAATGGCTGTTCTAAAATCTCATATATCTATTTTAACTTCTATAAAAGTTTCGAATTCCTAATTCTAATATATAAAGCTTATCATCAGTAATAAAGCTTCTAAAAATAAAACCCAAATATAAACCGTAAATTGTACTAAGGCCAAAACTGCAAATGTAGAAAATGGAAACAATGAAATTTCTAAAGTTAGCTGTATTCTTATTAAACCTCAAAATAACATAATTCACTGACGTAGTATAACCTATTCTACAATACTTTCTATGAATAAAATAAATTCAATTTCTATAATAAGTAGAAAAACCCTACACTAACTGTACCTAAAACCGATTTAAAAGAATGCAGCCCAGTCCAAAGTACGTGCTGGGCCCTTAGGAATGTGGCCCAGCCCAAATTCGTGCTGGGCCGATTCAAGTAACTCTAGATAATTATCTATATTATTAAAGTCGAAACAGCATTTTATATGTATATACTAATTCTACCAATATACTTTAAAATCTTATAAAGAAGCTTGTACCATATTAAAGTCTCCCAAATGTGACCTGAGTTTGAACTGTGTTAAGTTTAAAGCCGAAACCGCAGTCTGTGAGAAATGGAAACAATGGACTCCTAAAGTAAGCCATGCCTGTCGTACTCTCAGAGCTTCATGCCTAGATCATCAAAGTTCCTTCTAATGAGATGTGCTAAATGGCAAAAAAGGAGGAGGGAATGGGCCAACAGCTCCTGAACACATCTAGTGGTCTCAGGGTCCACAGTCCACCTTGATCCCTAACGTTCTGGTGGGCCTCCGTGGCCGGCTCCCAACACGTGCTTACCATCGAAACTGGACTGGATAAAAAAAGTGGTACATATACACAATGGAATATTGCGCAGCCATAAAGAAGGACAAACATGGATTTCACAGCAACTTGGATGGATTCACTGAGCTATTTCTCAGTGATCTATCACAGAAACAAATAACAGAGCACCACATGTTCTCACTCATAAGTGGACCCTAAACATTTATCATAATATTATAAGAAAGGAATTGGCAGTAGCGGGGTACTGCCAGGGTAGGATGGGGTGGGGGTGGGGCACAACATCAGTAAGGGTACCTGATCTTACACCAGGCAAAGTGGGGACCAAAGGGAGGCTCAAACTTTGCCTGTATGATGACCACATGTATATCTAATCCTGAATCGTACCCCACATCTTTAAAATAAAAATTAAAAATTAAAACAACAGCAACAACAACAACAAAAACCTGGTGATAAAACAAGAACACTTAAGGATTTAACTCTGGGAACTTACCATGTCCTCTTGTCCCCTCTTCAGAGTGTGGAAACACCTCTTCCCACAAGACCTTCATTTTCACCAGCAGGAAACAAACCTGAAGTCAGTTTTAAGTACTGACCCACATGAACTGTGTGTCAAATTCATAAATCCTTTCTCAAAGAGCTAATCCAATGAGTCTTTCTCTAAGTCTGACCTTCACTGATTTTTCTCATTATAAATGACAAGTCTGACACCAGCGACTCTGTGCATGCCCAAACCAAAACTTGAATGTGCTGAGATCTCCAGTACATACAACACAAGATAGTCAAATTAAAATATTTTGTCCACATCTTCAATGCAGGTGGTGTGACAGGTTAGAAGAACAGAAGCAAACAGATGGACAGAACTTACCTAAGATCTCACAGTCTGCCCTGGAAGTTGGTTTCTAATGAATAATTAAATTCAAGGGTTTAGAGAGCCACACGTGGCTGGGACCAGTTAGACTGCTTGAAAGGGAAAGCTATTTATACAGTACATAGCATTCAGAAAATGGCCTCAAGGCACCCAGAGTTACAACCTAAGAAAGAATACAACCCTTTAACCATATCTGCATATAGATTTTCTGCTTTCCAGTGCTCAGCAGCTTCTCAGAATCCATGTTCCTTCTGGAGCTGTTCTGAGCAGCTGGAGGCCACCTGCAGGGGACGGCAGGCTACCCAAAAGCACCAAGGAGAACTCCATTTCCCTCTCTTTGCATGCTCAAGACTGGCTTCTGCTTGGAGCCACTGGTCTCAGGCTCTGATGCCCACTGCCAGGTTGGGCTCAGAAAACAATACCCCCAAAAGAAGACCTCAGAAGCAAAAGATTGTATCTGACCTTCTGCCCTCCCTCCAGTCTCCCAGTTCCATTCTCCCTCAAGACTAGACAAGCAACTACAATCCTTCTTCCTCAAGGCAAGTCACAGAATTCAGAGCCTGCTTTTCCTAAAGCAACCCATAAAACCTAAACATTACTCGAATTTCCCCCTTACTGTTCTTTGTGAAAACTGGACATAAAAAAATTATCTGACCCATCTTGATTGACTGTTGATCATAAGACACCCATTCCTGAGAGCTCCTGCCTCATAGCCAGAAGGAAGTAATGTATGATCACAGAGGCCAAGAAGAATCTAGACAAAGTTCCTTCTCCCTGGGTTTCCCTACTCCATTACAATTAGATCATATGCTTTTTATCCAACCACATTTCTACATTGCTGTACATACTTTGTTAAACCTAAGCCCAGAAATGTACAATTTCCCCTGTACCTTTGGAGTTTCATTCTGAAGGTGCGCATGTATACAAGTTGAATAAATTTTGTATGTCATCTCTCTAGTTAATATGCTTTTTGCAAGTTGGTTTTTTAAGCTAAAAATGAAAGGGCAAAGGGACTTTCCCCATAGCGCCCACAAAGTTATTCCCCTGCTTCTCACCAACACTGAGAAGTTAAATGAACGACCCTCAATCTCACTAATTAAATACAACCCAGAAGACTCCTGAGTTTCCTCTTATGTTTATAGACAAATTAGGAGAGGAAAATTCTAACATATTTTATATAGCTCAAGAAATTGGAAGATAATTCGAGAAAACAAGTATGCTAGTAAACTACTATTTTCACCATAACTAACAGTTATATAAAACAACTTATCAAATGTGAACTCTCCCTTTTTTCCTACTGGTTCAGTGGTTCCCTGAACTTCACCTATCCTGGTTGCCACTAGGCACTCTGACGGGGGAAGGACATGTCCAGTTTACTGACTGAAACACTGTCTCACTTCACCCCACAGTGATTGACCCACCCAATCATTTCCGTAGTTAAATCCTAAGTGCTGTGGAAATACCTTTTCTTTTCAATCAGTTGACCTGATCCCAGTTTGAACCCACCTGCAGTTCTCCCATGTCTGATTTAAATTATTCATTTAAAAGTCTTCCAAGATAGACTGTGGATACAGTGGGTGAGGAACACATTCATTTTACTTGCTTTTGTTCTCCCTAACCTATGTCACCATCTGCTCATGAGTCTCAGACGGAATATTCTAAACTGACCATCATCTGCTGTAAATACTGGAGGTCTCAGCACAACCCTGAGAAATCCACACCCCAGAAAGGATGTGTGAATGTTAATGCCGCCCTCACCACAAGAGGAAATTTCTTTTTATTTTCTTTTCTGGAAAATGGCTAAAAAATTTTCTGAAGGAGTTTTGCATAGGAATATATAAATAATAAAGGAAACACCATTTGATTTGGTTTAATTTATGTGATTTTCTAGGTTAAGAAAGCAAAAAGTTTGTGAGGCTTAACTGTATTTCCCTGAAGCTGAAAAGTGCCAGGGAAAACTCTATAAAAGGAAAAATATAGGAATAACTGAGGTGGTACAAAGGACCCTCTCTGAGAAAGTGACATTTAATGTGAGACCTGAAATAATATATCAGTGTAAGAACTCAAGATAAAGGATTCATGGAAAATGTCAGAGTAAGAAGCATAAATAAGCTGTCCCCCGACCTAGGCGATTGCACTGGCAGAACGTGTCTTATGGAATATAAACTCTACACTCTATTGAAGTCTTAAAACTTCCGGGAAAAGGATTGGATGACAATATGACTAATTATGGCCATTTCATCACTGAGCACAGTCCCAGCTATCCTTCGCCCATCCTTACCCCATTTAAGGTAGCTGTGTCATGTATTTTCCTTTAATTTGGCACAGTGTGCGGGGTCCCGCCCCACAAGGGTTGTGAGATATGTTGAAGGAGAGACAGATAGGCGACGACGACGATCATATACCGGACACCTGCTTCTTGAACAGATGACAATTTAATGCTAGTTAATACAGAGCTTTTATACCATTTGTGAAGGGGCAAAACAAAGAAAACTCTTTCACATACATATCTTTTAAAAGTTACCAGCTAGTGGTCTTAGTAGCAATCAAACCAAGATTCCCATAGGCTTTAGTAGCAAATAAGCCAGGAATCTCATAGGCATTAGACAAGTCCTATTCATAAAGCCAACAATGACACTCTCAGTCCAATGTCCCAAATTACAAATGTTTCAAGAAAGTTTCTTTAAGTGTGTATTTATTTATGTGTCAGGAATATTCTCATCTTAGGCTCTTGTGTTCTTCAGAGTCCTGTGATCGCCTCCCTTGTCCAGATGTCCTCGTTACTTTTCTCTTATCTTGCAGTGCTTGTTTCTAAAGAGAACTCAAAAGAAGCTTTTAGTAATGTTTCCCAGGCCCCTCAAGGTTACTTTCTGTTTTAGCTGATCTGTCATAAAAGTGTCTAATTATTATATTATGAGCTCAGTGAAAACCTACTCTATAAATGTTAACTTAGAGTTTTAACTATAGAATTAAGTAAAAACCTTAACATTAATCTTTATCCTAAGTCAGTGAAAACAGTGTTATAAGTCACCTACATAACTCCTAGATAAGTGTTAGAACTTATAATGAATTCATAATGAACTCATTATAAACTTGTGCTTCTAAAAATCCTTATGTCAAAACACTAAACTGCATAGTTCTAAATCAAATAAGGAGTGGATATACTCATATCATTTATTACTTAAGCAATGTCTAGTAACTTATAACCAAGTGAAATAAAGCATTCTTGATGTGCTTCAGAGTTTAACCCTTGCATATGTTAGAAAAGGCCAAGTGGCATAGTGGGAAAAATGGAAAAATAAACCATGATGTTTCCAGGTTAGCTGTGAGCACTTCACATAAACATGCCATTTTCTTCTTCCACGACTGCACAGAATTCTTCGGCGGTATCAAACAGCAAAGGTGAAGGACAGAAGGGCCTCAGCTTCCTGGGCTCGCCCTGCGGCCCGGGGTCTTCGGCCCACCCGGACCCTGTCAATCAGGTGGACCTCCAAGGCTGGCTCCCAACAACAGTGTAAACTGTTTTAAATAGTCACATTTCAAACTGATTTGTGAATTACTAAATGCTATGCTTTTATATTATGTTTTGAATTATTTATTCCGCATATTAGGCAATATGTGCATTGCTCTGATGTTTATTATAGCAAAATAATCAATGTGGTTAACTCATTTACACAAGCTAATTAAATTTTTTATGGTCGGGCTTGGTGGCTCAGCCTGTAATCCCAGCACTTTGGGAGGCCGAGGTGAGTGGATTGCCTGAGCCCGCGGGTTCGAGACTCGCCTGGGCAACTTGACAAGACCTCATCTCTACAACAAATCAAAAATTAGCCGGGTGTAGTAGCGCACGTTTGTAGTTCCAGCTACTTGGAAGGCTGAGGCAGAAGGATCGCTGGAGCCCAGCAGGTCGAGACTGCAGTGGCTGGGAGTGGCCACTGCACTCCAGTCTGGGTGACAGAGTGAGACTCCAACTCAAAAAAAAATTTTTTTAAAATTATAGTTCACTAAAAGTAAATTATCAATAAACAGAATAAAAATTTTATTTTTAAAAATTTGTCCATAAGGACAAAAGGACATTGCCAATAATTTATTTATTCTCAATTTCAAGAATTTTATAGGTGTACATCATGTTTCAAAGCCCTCTTCTAATGAATTCTTATTAAATATGCAAAATCAACACATTAAAAAACCCTGTGATGAGTAAAGTCTGATAGAGTATGAGATGTATCAGCAACATATCCTCATTCAATTTAGTCCACAAACGTTACAGGAGATAAGCATCAAATTATTAAAGAATAAGACTTGTTAAGGCTAGCAAATGATAGCTGTTAGCATTTCAAGTTATCATATCAAGCCAAAAATATAACAATATAAATGAAAATCTCATTCTGTATGACTGGTAATAGTACTTGTTAGAAAGGATATTTATAAAAACCTTTTATAATACTAGTCATTACACACTAGGAAAATAAGTTAAAAAAGAACCTCTGTGGGAAACAGTGGTGATTCCTTTTTTTTTTTTTTTAAAGCAGGATTTATTGAGAGGACAGAAAAGCTCCCACTGTGGGAGGGGATTTGGAGCGATTGCCCGGCGATTTCTATTTTTTTTTTTTTTGCCTTTAAATTTTTTTATTTTAAAATTGTGGGGTACAATTCAGGGTCAGGGATACAAATATTCATTGTGCAGTTGCCCTTGTTGATGAGGTGTGCCCCCCTTCTCCAGGCAGATTCCCACTACTGCCAATTCCAGCTCCCTGCCCTCCCAACCCCCTGCAGTTTTCTGCTACTGTCAATCCTTTTCTTATAGTATTATGATAGTTGTTCAAGGTCCACTTGTGAGTGAGAACATGTGATACTCAGTCCTTTGTTTCTGTGAAAGATCACTCAGTATTATAGACTCTAAGTCCATCCAGGTTGCTGTGAAGTTCATGATTTTGTTCTTTATGGCTGTGCAATATTCCATTGTGTATATGTACCACATTTAAAAAATACAGTCCTCTTTTGAAGGGCAGCACGGTTGGTTCCATGTTCTTGCTATTGTGAACAATGCTGCGATAAACATACGTGTGTGGGCATTTTTTTCATAGAGTGATTTGAGTTCTTCCAGGTATATTCCCAGTAGGGGGATTGCGGGGTCATATGGAAGGTCAATTTTTAGAATTTTTAGGAATCGCCACACTGTGTTCCACAGAAGCTGTACTAGTTTACACTCCCACCAACAGTACAGAAGTGTTCCCTTTTCGCCACATCCTCTCCAGCATCTGTTATTTTTTGAGTTATTGATTATGGCCATTCTGACTGGAGTTAGGTGGTATCTCAGTGTGGTTTTAATTTGCATTTCTTTGATGACTAGTGAGGCTGAACGCTTTTTCATGTATCTGTTGGCCGCTCGTACGTCTTCTTTTGAGAACTGTCTATTCATATCTTTTGCTCACTTTGCCATGAGCATGCCACTGCACTCCAACCTGGGTAAGAGTGAGACTCCAACGCACCAAAAAAAAAAAAAAAAAAGAAAAAGAAAAAAAAAAAGATTTCAAATGACTATAACAAAAAACAGAAAAGTACAGATATCAGTGTGAACTTGCTGACTAATGAGGACAAAAATTATCTTCAGAGAAGCAATTTATGACACCGAGAGGGTAAATGACAAAGCTGATATAGCTGATGGCTACAGCATATTATAATACCTCAGGATAATTATACCATGACACTTCACAGATTTGTATATTCTGCCATGTTCCCTGAATTTTAGGAAGCACACAGTTGTGACGACAGCTCAGTCAAATGTATAATTCATTTTACACAGAGTAACTGTTCTCAATTGATCAGCTTGGATATACACTTGCAGAATAAGAGCACATACAAATATTCATGTTTTCCACATATGCTTATATTTCTTCTATCTTCTACTTTAGCCATCTTAAAGAGTCTTGTTCCACTCATTCAAGAAAATATGTCAGAACATATTGAAGACATATGTAAACTAGCTTTCAATACAGACATATTTGTCAAAAAGAAAAACTGAATTGTCAGAGACTTAGTTGATATTAATAACCTTCTATACTTCAAAATAAGTACAAAAAAGACAGTTTTAGTATTCAAGAAATTAACACTGAAGTTTTTTTGTTTCTAAAATTAGTAGTTTTGGTATGTCATGTTAATCTAAAGAATTGTTATCCAATAGCTATCTTAACCAAAGATTAGCTTTCTTAAAGTGCTAAGGCTTCTTATTCAAATTAATCCCATTTCATTAACTAACAGCCACTTAGTATATATCTTTAATGCCCAATAGTTGTGTAGAGGAGAAATGAGTTGCTGTGGTTTACCAATTCTAGCACTCCCTCTGGCTTCTGGTCATCTCTGAGTAGTGATAATGTAATCTTCTGTGTGAGTGTGAATCTACTGAAACCATCTGATGTGAATTCTCTCAAGGTTCCTCCAAATTAGCTCCAAAATCAATTAGCTAACTTCTTTTCTTTAAAAAAAAATATATTTTAATATATATATTTAATTTTAAAGATGTGAGGTACAATTTGGGATTAGATATACAAGTGAACATCATACGGGTAAAGTTTGGGCTTCCCGTTGGTCCCCACTTTGCCTGGTTTGAGATCAGGTACCCTTATTGATGTTGTGTTCCTCCTTGCTCCAATCCGATTGGCTAACTTCTTTCAGCCTCCTTCCCCATTCACAATCCCTCTTCGTGAGCAAAAGGAGTCACCAAATCTGTGGTCTTAAATCTTCCTCTTCTGCATTCTTTGGATGGATTATTCTCACCACTTATTTCCTCTTTATTGAGCAGTGGTGTCCTACATATACAATTTCCATTTTTTTTTCAACTCTTTGCTCCTTTTCCTCTGCCCAGAATCATGCTCAGGAATAAAGGCAGAAATAAAGCATTCTCGTGACCCTGCTATGTTTTGAACTGTGATCCAATGGCTCTTCTTCTAGACCTCTTTAAAGAAAAGGTGATGTGTTTACTACTCAGAGCATATGTGGACTGAGGACCAGCAGCAACAGCATCATCAGAGAACTTACAGAAATGCAGAATCCCAGGCCTGCTGGATCAGAATGTGCATTTTAAACAAACTCCTCATCTGATTTATTCAAGTGTGAGAAACTCTGGTCTATGCTGAGTATCCTTACACATTCCTTTACCTTAATTTATCCTTTTGGAATCCATATGCAAATTCCTCCCTACATCATCCCCCAAATGAAAAATGCACCACAAGTCATCAAGTTTGCAGTCAACTTTTTGTCAGGCTATGACTCCCTTGTTTTGTCCACAACTAACCCTACCGTTGTCTTCCTTCCAATTATCTTTTTTTCTTTGCCTATATGATACCATCCTATGCAGTAACATTTGACTTGACATTAAATTGGACACACATATGCCTGTCCACATATGCTTATATTTATCTATGGTAGGTAAAATATAGCCCTACCTGGTCAGGTGCCTCCATCCTTAATGCCTTCCCAGCAGTGAGGAAGACAACAAGAGTGGGAAAATTGAGTGCGACTTCCCTGACATGTTTTTGTATTGGATGCTCACAGCATTTCTTTCCCAAATGTCTAATATGCTGCTCTTCCTTTTTCTAACAGATTCTTGTATTTTACCATTCTCCATTATATATACCTGCTTCTTGTGCCTTCATTGACTCCCTGTACTCCCTGCCTTCCCTGGCCTTCATTCCCTCTTTTCATTCTTTCTGCTTTCTTATCTCCAGACTTCCCTCAGGTCTTAGGGTGTTGTGAAACAGAACTAATAATTCAGTCTTTTTAGTGGCACTCACTATTGAATCTCTTGCTGACACCTTCAAGTATCACCATTTCACTTCAAGGAGGTATACACAAACAGATCAGTGAAACGATGCACAGCAAACTTTCAACATCGTTTTGGAAGTCCTAGCTAGAACAATCAGACAAGAGAAGAAACAGGGGTATCCACATAGGAGAAGAGAAAGTCAAGTCATCCTTCTTTGCAGATGACATGATTCTATACCTCAAAAACCCAAGAAAATGGTCAAAAACCTCCTTGCACTGATAAAAAAACTTCGGCAAAGTCTCAAGGTATAAAATAAATGTGCATAAGACAGTCGCATTCCTATACACCAACAATAAACAAACAGAAACCCAATAAGAAGTACAATCCCATTCACAATAGCCACAAAAAAAGAAAAGAAATACCCTGGCATCTTCCTAACCAGAGACATGAAAGACCTTTACAACGAAATCTACAAAACACTGCTCAAAGAAATCAAAGATGATACAAACAAATGGAAAAAGATTCCATGCTCATGGATTGGAATAATCAACATTGTTAGGATGTCCATCCTACCCAAGGCAATCTAACGATTTAACACAATACCCATTAAATTACCAGCAGCATTCTTCTCAGACCTGGAAATGACGATACAGGAATTCATATGGAAACAAATGACCACGAATAGCCAAAACAATCCTCAGCAAAAACCCAAACCCAAACAAAACAAAGCAAAAACAAACACAAAAACAAACTGGGAGGTATCACACTCCCAGACTTTAAACTTTATTAGAAAGCTACAATAATCAAAATAGCCTGGTATTGGTACAAGAACAGGCATACAGACCAATGGAACAGGATAGAGATTCCTGGAGCACAACCTCAATTTCTCAACTGACTCATCTTCGACAAAGCCTCCACCATCAACCACAGGGGAGAGGAGAACCTGCTCAGTAAATGGTGCTGGGAAAACTGGCTGACTACATGCAGAAGATTAAAACAAGACCCCTACCTTTCACCATACACAAAAATCCACTCTAAATGGATCAAAGACCTAAATGTAAAACCTCACTATAAGAACCTTAGAAGCTGTAGGAGACACCCTTACGGAAATTGGAACTAACAACTAATTCCTGATCAAAACCCCAAGTGCCCATGCCATAAGAGACAAGATAGACAAGTGAGGTCTCATCAAACTGACAAACTTATGCAAAGTCAAAGAAACCATCAAGAGAGCAGGGAGACAGCCCACAGACTGGGAAAAAGCATTTGCCAAGTGTATATCTGACAAAGTATATCCAACAAAGGCCTAATATCTAGGATCTACAAGGAACTCAAATGTACTGAAAATACAAACA
>JAPVLO010004911.1:0-17298 GCA_027257055.1 Cephalopachus bancanus | reverse complement strand
GAGGTCAGCGAGGATCGCTCCTCTCAGTCACAATTATACCCTCCTGCCTTCCCTACCTGAGTCAGTCCTAGGAAACGGATGCCATCCAGGCTCCCCAAGGAGATCCAAGGGGAGGACCAAGAAGAGCCCCAAAAGATGAAGAAATAGGATCAGGTTGAGACCAAAGAGCAGAAGGTCCAGAAAGGGTCCACCCTAGCAAGCAGGAAGTGTCATTGAAATCCAGGCCCCTAGACAGCCAGGGAGAACTTGCTTCCTTCAGGTACAGTCCTGAGCTTCTGGAAGGAAAACTCCCTTGCTCATACTCAAAAAAGAACTTGAGTGAGAAGGCCCAGGTGTGTCTGATGAACTCCTTCTGCGAAGAACATACAAATCCCAGTGCACACAGCTCTGCTGGAAAAGTCTCACTTCTTGAGACAGATGCAACCATGTTCCTGGACCCAGCCCCAGGCTTCTCCTTGCAGCTGGAGAAGTCCACCAAGGAATAATTGGAGTGTCCATATCTACAGAATTGCTAATGTTGCTGATGCTGGAGAAGGAGATGCAGGGCAACAAGTTGTCAAATATTCCACTAAGGAGCCCTTCCCCACCCAGGGCTGCCAATTATGGGTCCTGCCAAGGATAAGCTCGATTCCACTGCTACGGTTGCTGCCATCTCCATTACGACTGTTGTGGGATAGAGGTGAGCTATCCCACCAAATATTTCTCTGCTCCTATCCCGATATCCTTCTCCTTTATGTCTCACTCTTGCAGAAGGAAGTCCCAGACATTCATGTATATAGATTCCCATTCTTTTTCCTTCCACACCTCATCCAGTCCATTCCACCACGATCCCTATCACCCATGGCAAGACTACCAATTCCATGAAATCATTTCTAGCATCTCTGCTAACACATATAAACTCTTGACCTCGCAGCCCACTTCAGATGCTGGGCTCATTTGAATTCACACTACTTCTCCTTCTAAGGCTGTGCCTCCCAGATTCACCACTAGCTCAGGGCAACTGCACTCCCATTTTCCCCAATCCAAATTTTTGTCCAGGGCAGTGGCACCCTGAAAAGTTATCAATCTGCGTCTGCCCACCTACATTAATTTTCCAGTCCCACTCCAACTTTTAGCCATCTCTTTGGCTGGAAAACTACCCATTAGCCCACACTTAGGACACCCCATAAGCAGTAGCAGGGATCTATCTCCCAATGCCCCGTATTGACAAGACTTCCTAACATGGTTTCTCCAGTGAAGAACTCTCTATTGAGTAGCACATCTGCCACATCATTATCCAAGCCAACCTTTGACTCATGCTGTTGATACTGCCTCTCCTTCTAAGGCTGTCACCTTTCAGTCTTGCCCTATATCCAGGAATGCCCCCCCACTCACAAGAAGCACCTGAAGACCCATTGCTAAACGTGGGTGGTACAATAGAGAACAACACTGTTGAAATTTTGGAAGCCCAGTAGTCACCCTTTGAGTAAAAACACGAGTGAATACCCAGCTAGGCTGTTCCTTGTGACTTTAGAATAGCCACCATTGTTGATCAAATACTTGTATTTGGAGACTCCTGGTCAGAGCAAATGTCCTGTGATGTAGGCATGAAAAGTAGCCACTGGGGTACCCTGGCATCTGCCATGAGCTTCAGGAGCCACCATTCCATGGATGAAACCTCTCATGGATCTCATTAAATAACGAGAAAGTCTCTCTCCTCGAAAGGACATTCATCCACTAGAAAGGTAGTTAGTCCGTTTAAGGTATACTTAACCTGCTCTAATTACATAAGTCAGAGACCCAAAACCTCAAGAGTTGTGTTAGGGTGTGTGTGTGTGTGTGTGTGTGTGTGTGTGTGTGTGTGTGTTTGGGAGACCTTAGGTGTTTACAGACCAGTTCAGATAGAAGACACTGTATTTCAGACACTCCACCATGGATAGTAGAAGAGACCTGCATGTACCATAAGCTGAGCCCTCCCTGGCTTGACTGTCAACGTGTAACCCAGTCTTGGGACTGGGAGAATTATCAGTGATGTTTACAGGTGCTCCTCTTCTCCTTACAGATTTGACTCCATGGCTCCTTATCTTTTCCAGATGTGATGTATGAAAAGCCTTTGTTTTTATTAATCTGCCTCAGCAGACATGTCTTTGTTCTTTGACCCAATGGTGGAGGAAGAATTGCTATGTATGAGAGATGATGTGTTTTAAGCCAGACTTTATGGAAAATATTTTGTGTCCCAAGGACTAGGACATGAAGTGTCTACCTTTATGACTTCACATCTTGAGCCCAGAAGTCTCTGTGAAGTCAGAGTGTAAGCAATTACAGCCAAGAGTCAACCAAAGATAATATCCTAAGCACCCCAACCAACAGAGTAGAAATCCTCTTTTGCCTAAGGGGACCTCAGAGAAACCCAAAACACTAAATTCCAAGCCATAACAGAAGAGGGGTTGGGCACACCTCCTTATACTTCCTCACTTTTGGAGTTTAGGCTCAACTGACTGGCATTAACATTAAAATGGGTCATAGACTGACAAAACAGACTTTTTGTGTCTAGAAGATATCAAATTTCACCCTGACTCAGGTTGAAATTCATGAGACATCATGATGCCATTCATGAGACATCATCTACATAATAAAGACAATGGTTTCCACAACCCTGTTTTTTTGTTGTTGTTTTGGTTTTGTGTTTGTTTTTTTAACATTTCTTTCTATGGACTTTTAAAATCTTTAGACAAAGTTCAACAGTTTCAAATAATTGTCAATCAGAAAATTCTTGAATCCACGTATAACTTTTATTATTATTATTATTATTATTTTTTATTGTGAAGTTGTGGGGTACAGTTAAGGGTTAGGTATACAATTGCATTTCATTCAGGCACCCTGTTGATATAGGATGTTTCCCCGTACCCAGACAGATATTTGCTACTGTTAATCCCATCTCCCTCCCCCCACCATAGTTTCCCAGTACGGTCAGTCATTTTCGTATAGTATTGCATTGGATGTTTAAAGTCCATTATATGAGTGAGAACATGTGATACTCAGATCTTTGTTTCTGTGAGAGGTCACTCAGTATTATAGACTCTAGTTCCATCCAGGTTGCAGCGAAATTCATGATTTTGTTCTTTTTTATGGCTGCATAGTATTCCATAGTGTATATGTACCATATTTTTTTAATCCAGTCCTCTTTTGACAGACAGCATGGCTGTTTCCAGGTTCTTGCTATTGTGAACAATGCTGCGATAAACATGCGTGTGCAGGTATCTTTTTTATAGAGTGATTTGTGTTCTTCAGGATATATTCCCAGTAGGGGGATTGCGGGGTCATATGGGAGGTTGGTATTTAGAGCTTTTAAGAATCGCCACACTGCTTTCCACAGAGGTTGCACTAGTTTACACTCCCACCAACAGTGTAGAAGTGTTCCCTTTTCACCACACCCTCTCCAGCAGCTGTTATTTTTTGAGTTGTTGATAATTGCCATTCTGACTGGGGTTAGGTGGTATCTCAGTGTGGTTTTGATTTGCATCTCCCTGATGATTAGTGAGGTTGACCATTTCTTCATGTGTTTGTTGGCTGCTCAGATGTTTTCCTTTGTGAAGTGTCTGTTCATATCTTTTGCCCATTTTATAATGGGGTTGTTTGTTTTTTTCTTTTCAGCATGCTTGAGTTCCTTGTAGATCCAGGATGTTAAGCCTTTGTCGGACCTGGAGTTGGCAAATACTTTTTCCAAGTCTGTAGGCTTCTCACTGCTCTCTTGATGGTTTCTTTGACTTTGCAGAAGCTTGTCAGTTTAATAAGGTCCCACTTGTCTATTTTCTCTCTTATGAGCTGTGGGTTTTGGGTTTTGTTCAGGAATTGGATGCCAGTTACGATTTCCATGAGGGTTTTTCCTTCATTTTCTAAGGTTCTTATGGTTTGAGGTTTTACATTTAGGTCTCTGATCCATTTGGAATTAATCTTTGTGCATGGGGATAGATAGGGGTCCTGTTTCAATCTTCTGCATGTGATCAGCCAGTTTTCCCAGCACCATTTACTGAATAGGTTCTCCTCTCCCCAGTGGTAGGTGGTGGAGGCTTTGTCAAAGATGAGTTGGTTGAGAAATTGAGGTTTTGCTTCTGGAATCTCAATTCTATTCCGTTGATCTATATGCCTGTTCCTATACCAATACCAAGCTGTTTTGATGATTGTAGCTTTATAGTAAAGTTTAAAATCTGGCAGTGTGATACCACCTGCTTTGTTTTTTTTGCTGAGGATTGTTCTGGCAATTCTCGGACGTTTGTGTTTCCATGTGAATTCCTGCGTTGTTTTTTCTAGGTCTGAGAAGAATGTTGCTGGTAATTTGATGGGTATTGCATTGAATTTGTAGATTGCCTTAGGTAAGATGGACATCTTCACAATGTTGATTCCGATCCATGAGCATGGGATATTTTTCCACTTGTTTGTGTCAACTTTGATTTCTTTGAGCAGTGTTTTGTAGTTTTCCTTGTAAAGGTCTTTCACGTCTCTGGTTAGGAAGATGCCAAGGTATTTCACTTTTTTTGTGGCTATTGTGAATGGAATTGTGTTTTTTATTTGGGTTTCTGCTTGTTTATTATTGGTGTAGAGAAATGCGATTGTCGTTGGTACATTTATTTTGTATCCTGAGACTTTGCCAAAGGTCTTTATCAGTGTAAGGAGGTTTTGACAGATTCTCTTGGGTTTTCAAGGTATACAATCATGTCGTCTGCAAAGAGAGATAACTTGACTTCCTCTTTTCCTATTTGGATACCCCTAATTGCCTTCTCTTCTCTGATTGCTCGAGCCAGGACTTCCAATACTATGTTGAACAGGAGGGGTGAGAGTGGGCATCCTTGTCTTGTTCCAGTTTTCAGGGGAAACGGTTCTAATTTTTGTCCATTTAGGAGTATGCCTGCTGTGGGTTTCTCGTAGATGGCTTTTACTATTTTGAGGTATGTTCCCCATATGCCTAGATGTTCAAGAGTTTTTATCAAGAAGGGGTGCTGGATTTTATCAAAAGTTTTTCTGCATCTAATGATATAATCATGTGGTTTTTGTTTTGACATCTGTTAATGTATTTATTAACATTTATGGTTTTACAATGTTGAACCAGCCTTGCATCCCAGGAATGAAGCCTTCTTGGTCATGATGGATGATTTTTGAGATGTATTGCTGAATCCGGTTTGCTAGGATCTTATTGAGAATTTTAGCATCTATGCTCATCAAAGATATTGGCCTGTAGTTCTCTTTCTTTGCTGGTTCTTTACCTGGTTTGGGTATCAATGTGATGTTGGCTTCGTAAACTGATTTGGGGAACGTTCCATCTTTTTCAATCGCCTGGAATACCTTCAGTAGGATTGGTATCAGCTCCTCCTTAAATGTCTTGTAAAATTCTGCTGGAAAGCCATCTGGTCCAGGGCTTTTTTTTTGTAGGAAGTTTTCTTATTATGTAGTCGATTTCCTTGATTGTTATTGGTTTATTTAGGGTCTCAATCTCTTCTTGTTCCAACTTAGGTAGGTTGTGTGATGTCAGAAATTCCTCCATTTCCTTAAGGTTTTCAAGTTTGTTTCCATACAAGTGTACATAGTAGTCTCTAATGATCTTTTGTATTTCTTCAGGGTCAGATGTGACTTCATCTTTTGTGTTTCTGATTGTACTCATTTGGTTTTTTTTCTCGTTTTTTCTTGGTCAGTCTAGCTAGGGGACCATCGATCTTGTTTATTCTTTCGAAGAACCAGCTTTTTGTTTCATTGATTTTTTTCTATTATCTTTTTGTCTTCTATGTCCTGGATTTGGGCTTTTATTTTGGTGATATGGATTCTTCTGCTGAAATTAGGGTTTTTGTGGTCTTGCTTTTCCAGCTTCTTTAGGTGGCTTGTTAGGTTATTAATTTCTGTTCCTTCCATTTTCCTCATGTGTGTTTGTAGGGATATAAATTCCCCTCTTATTACAGCTTTTAAGGCATCCCAGAAATTTTGGTAAGATGTTTCTTCATTTTCATTTGTTTCCAGGTATCTTTTGATCTCTGTTTTGATGTCATCATTGACCCAGGAGTTATTTAACATCATGCTGTTTAGTGTCCATGTCTTTGTGGGTTTTGGAGGGACTTTGTTGGTGTCAATGTTTATTTTTATTCCACTGTGGTCCGAGAAGGTGCATGGTAGATTTTCAGTTCTTTTAAATTTGCTTATACTTGATTTGTGTGCAATTATGTGGTCGATCTTAGAATATGTTCCATGTGGTGATGAGTAGAATGTGTATTCTGTGGTCTTTGGATGGAGTGTTCTATAGGTATCAATTAAGTCCATTTGGTCCAGAGTCTCATTGAGGTTCCGGATTTCCTTGCTGATTTTTTGTCCTGATGATCTGTCTAAGGTTGTGAGTGGTGTATTAAAGTCCCCAGTTATTATGGTGTTAGAATCAATGTCTTTCTTTAGTTTTCCTAGAAGTTGCTTAGGAAATGAGGTAAAGTTTGTTGATAGGTGGGCAGGGCAATGGAAGTCTCTGCTTGGAGAATGGCGAGGCAGTTTAAGCAGATCTGTTTTTCTCCGCTTGTCTTGGTCCTCTGGCTTGGGGTCTCATTCTGAGTGCCTCAGCCAGGGTGGACCCGGAGTTCCAGAGCTCCAAAGTTCCAAAGGGAAGGTGATGAGCGGCGAGAGTGGCGCTGGGCCCCCTACAGAGTACTTCAGCCAGAAAAGGGACCAGAGTCTCTGAGGGGCGGGCGCCCAGAGCCTCCCTGTGTGACCAGCAGTGCCGGGTGTCAGGCTGGAGACAACGCAGCCGGGGAGGGATCCGGAGGGGGCTGGGACTGGAGACTTCCACACACGAGTAGAACAGCAGCAGTGGTGGGGGGTGCGCAATATCTGGCCTTGCGTGGGAAGTTCCCAGGCCTGGCACCAGCACGGTTAGTGGTGGGCTGGGGGATGGGGGAAGAGAAGTAATAGCCTTTTTGGGAACTCACGTTCAGAGAATCTCACCAGTTCACCTATGCCGTCGCCATCTTGCCCCGTCTCTCCACGTATAACTTTTAAGTCCCCTGCATCAATATGTCCTGCCTTTCAGGGCCAATCCAATGTATACTTTGCATATATTGATTTCTGTCTTTTCCCATAACTTCTGTCTCCCTAAAGTGTATGAAATCAACTATAATTTGACTGCCTCAGGCACATTTTGTCAGGATCTCTTGAGACTGCTGTGCTCTGAGCCATGGTGAGTCATATTTTACCTAGTTGGGATTTTTCATCAACACCAGGAGGAAATGACGTTCAGATTGGGGAGATACCAAGTGACCCACTTTTGTCTCTTCCCTGTATTCTTTTTTCAATTCCATTCTTCCCACCTCATTGGAGACTATGTCCCTGGTGTGTGACAAGAAGCTGCCCTTGCTGAATTAGTTTTTTGAAATGTTTGAATGTCTTTTTGTTCAATTTTACTTAGGCCAGTCATCCTGGCAGATTCCCACTTCAACTAGAGAGGTGGACATGGTATCTGTCTTCTTGCATCTCTGTCAATCATGTTTGTTTTTATTCTGTGAAATTTTGCATTTTGTCATGCAATCGCAGTGAAGTATTCCTTATTTTAACTATATATTTACTCTGACGTATGGCTGGGAATGGTGCCCTCAGGAGACTCAAGAGAGGAGTGTGATTTTCAGATGTGCATTCCAGGGAGAAAAACTAAGACTCATGAAATCTAACAGCTTCTAACTGTTACAGTCATGATACAGATCTTGGGAACATGTCTGGCTCTAAGAAATCTCTCCAGGAGTGGGGTAGGGACCAAAGTGTTCAACGTTATTGGGCGTTTATAGTCCCACAGATGAACTGGGCTTACAATGGCATCTAGTGACAAAAAGGAGGCAGTTACAGATGCCCAGTAATAGGCACACCATGCAGGCCCACACAGGTAAATATTAAGGTCAATCAGGAGATATGGGGAGCAAGAGAGAAAACTTGAGCAAGGTCCCATATAGTACTTTCTGTCTCCTGAAGACCCACTGTGGCAGTCACTGTCAAATGTCTGCTGGTTTGGGCCCTCCACTTAGTGTGAGAACCAGAATGTTCAGTCTTGGGGCGGGTAGCGATGTGAATAAGTGTAGATGACCAAAAAGATTCTAGGAGTTGTGACAGGGCAGACCTTCCAGAAGGCTTAATACATAGCATTCTGTACTGCTTTCATTCATCAGTTACACCGGAGTCTTTTTTTTTCTTTTGAGCTGGAGTCTCACTCTTTTGCCCAGGTTTAAGTGCAGTGGCATGCTCACAGCCACCACAGCCTCAACTTGCTGGTCTCAGGAGATCCTTCTGTCTCAGCCTCCCTAGTAGCTGGAACTACAGGCATGCGCCACCACACCTGGCTAAGTTTTTGATTTATTGTAGAGACGAGGGTTGGCCATGTTGCTCAGGCTCGTCTCAATCCTGAGTGCTCAGGCAGTCCTCTTGCTTCAGCCTCCCAAAGAGCTGGGATTACAGGCATGAGCCATTGTGCCTGACCCACACGAGTCTTGCCAGATGCTCTTCAAATGACAATTTTTATTTGTCAGAACACAAAGGTGTAAATATTACCTATTTACATCAAATTTAAAAAACTGATTTTGCTGAACTCATTTCACTGGGCACTTATAGCATGGCTTCAAGTGAAATCTCCATATTTCCAAGGTGAAAGGCTGAGGGAGAAAGGTTAAGGAAGTTTCTTTGATCTCACTCAGATTAAAAGTAGTAGGACTAGGGTAGAAAACCAAGTCTGCAATAAAACTTCTCTCTTTGCACTTGATGCAACAGTGCATGCATAGAAGAGAATCACAGAAGTTTAGTACATATATCACTTGTGGGCATTTTATTTGGTTGGAGGTAGTTTAACATAAGAGTCAATTAGCATATGTAATATACTATACCATGCCTTTCTACAACCAGCACAGTTCAATATTATAGGTTGAATTAATAAACAAAATAGTATAGAGAAAGCATTAATGACCCCAAATGATAATTTTCACATTATACTTGTAACATTTGTGGCTATTATAGAATAAGGGTTAATAACAACTACTTATTAATAGTGCACTGTTAACACATGGATCAAAAATAAATTACATATGTATGTATATAAGTCAGTGTCTTATATATATAATTACATTAGCTTTTAAAATGTTTTATGCATTTGCATGGGCCAGATGGGAATGAGGCAACATGTTCACTTTAAAGAGTCCTAGTAAGACAATAAGTAGCTCAATGGAGTTGTTTTTTGTTTTTGTTTTTTTTTAACATACCAATGATGTTTATTTCATTCAAGTAATTGTGCAGGTCCCAGTAGCTTTGTATCCTAATGAGACTAACAGGGAAAAGATTAACCCCATTAAGATAGATGGGAACTTTGTCATGTTTTTGAAAACAACTTATGACAACTTTTGAGACTGCTGAATACTTGCTACTATAAGTTGAGGGTATTTAGAAAGAGACAAGGGATTTTTTTAGTTAAGAAAATATAACTTTTGAGATTCTTTACCTGCTATACTATACATGCTAATGTAAGATAAAACTACTTAGAAATAGACATTTTTTTCCCCATTCAAGACAGACTAACAGGGACTAAATTTACCCTCTAAGAATATTTACCCTCCTCTCTGAAACAACCACAGAATGTACAAAATATATGAATCAATAGTTTTTATAGCATTGTAAATCAGGCAATGAGGGGTCATGATTTGGGACAGATAAAAAAAGAAAAAAACATGAGATCACGCCTATGACTATGCCAGCATACTTCTTCTTTTTTTTTAAATGTTGTACATAAAGTTTAATTGAAATACAGCCATATCCATTCATTTTCTATTAACTTTAGCTTCTTTCATGTTACAAAGGCAAAGCTGATAGTTGACACAGATCTATGGCTCAAAGATGAAAATATTTTCTTTACAGAAAAAAATGTACTGATTCCTAGTCAGTAAGGTAAAGAAAACTTCTATAAAAATAAAAGTGGACACTTGACTCCTTGCTTATACATTTCACAATTTGTCATCATCTGTAAGGATTTGGTCTTTTTTTAAAACTTTTTATTTTGAAACAATTTACATACAACTTTAAGAATACATACAGAGAGATCTCTTGTACCATATATTCAATTTCTTCTAACAATAACAATATGGCGCTTAGTATTTCCAAAATAGTAATATTTGCAAATATTGAAAATACTGTAGTACCAAGATATTAATATTTGTACAATCAAGGTATAGAATACTTCTATCTCCAGCAGATTTCTTTGAGAGAATTTCTCAACCATGACCCAGTAAACAGAAATCCTGACAGACCCTGGTGCACTTCCTGAGATGAAGACATGGAGCTGAGCATACAGACCGGATATATAGAATAATAATTATTATTAGATTGGGAAACTTAGTTTACTTAGAAAGTAAATTAGAGAGAGAGAGAATAGAGAGGAGATTCCCAAGGTAGGGATGGGGAACAAAGCTAGGAAACATAGCGACCATAACTCAAAGAACCACGTGACCAGACCAGAGTTTAGCAAAGCAATGGCCAGAATTATTAGAATAACTCAAAATATCCTAAATAAAATGTCAGAACTATTTTTAAAAAGTGATGAAAAGCATATGGAACAATATGGCATATATAACAATTGTTAGACTAAACCCAACAATACCAATAATAATATTAAATATCAAGGATATAAACTCCTCAAATAAAAGACAAAGAAAGATTTGATAAAAAGTAAAGCCCAATGTTATCAGCCTACCAGCATTTTAAAATAATTAGTTAAAATAATTAAAATGATGCTAATGGATATAAGGAAAGAAGTTAAAAGTTATATAATGTTAACTGTAAGCAAAGAAAGCTGAAGTGACTATGCTAATATTAAAGTTATTTCAGTGCAACAAATATTGACAGGAATAGAAAAGGTAATTTCACCATAATAAAATGTTAATTCATCAAAAGTACACAATTTTAATGCTTATGCGTGGAATAAAGCTGAAAAATATATGAGGCAATACTTAGCTGAACTACTAGTAGACATTAAATAATTCATAATTGAAGGGAAATTTCAATGCTTTAACTTCAATAATGGATCATATAAGTAGTCAGAAAAATTCAGTAAAGATAGAGAAGTTTTGAATCGTATTATCAGCAGCATGATTTGATTGACATTTCTTAGAACACTTATAATTTTATAAACGTTGGATCAAATAAAAAAGTTTTCTGAACCATGAAATCAATTGTCTCATTAAATTTGCATTTAAAGTAAGTCATGAGAAATTTAAAATTTTTTTTTTTTTTGAGTTGGAATATCACTCTGTTCTTGACCATTGTAGCCTAATCTGTTGGGCTTAGGTGATCCTTCTGCCTCAGCCTTTCCAAGTAGTTGGCACTACAGGCACATGTCACCCTGCCTGACTAATTTTTTAATTTATTGTAGAGATGAAGTTTTGCCAAGTTGTCCAGGCTAGTCTCAAACCCTCCTGGGCTCTGGCAATTCTCTTGCCTCTGCCTCCCAAAGTTCTGGGATTACAGACGTGCACTATCATGCCCAGTTGAGAAATTTAAATTTTAAATAAAAGTAAGAAGACTTTGAATAATGCAGATTATTAAATTTTGATGATTATTGAATTAAAGTCAATAACAGAAAGACCTCTGGCAAATGTTAAAAATTTTGGACACACATTCCAAATAATGCTCCTAAATAAACAATAATTTTGAAAATAATTTTCCAAGTATAAAAATGATAAACATCTAAGCAAAACAATTGTAAACAAATGTAAAAACTACACACATAAATTACCTACATCAAAATTGAGAGAGGTTATGACATAACAGGATTCTTTAGATTGATGATACCAAAGTAATAGTATGAATAACTTCATGAAAAATTAAAAACTTAGATGAGGTTTGAAAAATGTATTGAAATCTAAAATGTATGAAAATTCAAGAATGTATATAACAACTTTTTTTCATAGAAATTAAAAAATAAAAAATTTAGTCAAAAACCTTCATGTAAATAAAATTTCAAGTATGTGTGAGATCACTGGAGAATATTACTAAAATTTTAAATAATAAATAATATATATTCTATATAAAATCTCTCAGAAAAATTCAAAAGAATAAGCTTTTAACTAGTACTAGGAATCAATATTAATCTGACCCCAAACCAGAATAGATATTGTAAAAAAACAAAACAAAATCACAGAACAATTTCCTTCATTACCATGGTTGTACCCAAGACAATAAAGACTCTATATAAAAAGCTTACAGCTGACACCATAATCAACTTTTGAAAAGCTAAAAGTATTTTCATTAAGACTTTGAAACAGGGCCATTGCCACTGCCCCTGCCATTGCCTTCCTAAGCTATGGTGTGACCATGTGCTTATTGAGCCATGACCAGGCCACGTTTTCTTAAGCTTTGGCTTCCTCCCCTACCTTGGGGAGATTAATCTCCTCTCTCTGTCTAATTTACTTTCTAAATACACTATATCTTCCAATAAAAAAAAAAATTGAAATAGGACAACCGTGCTCACTCTCCATCTTATACTCATCATAATGCTGGAAGCCCTAACCTGAGAAGTTAGACAACAAAAAGTATAAAATAGATGTATATCAGAAAAAAGAAAGTAATTGTGTTTCTGTTTGGCAATGGCATAGTCATGTATATGTATATATACAACCTAACAGACTTCATGCCAAGATTGTTGGAATTAAAAAATAAATGCAGGAAAGTTACCAGATATCTATTATACATACAAAATTCAGATGTGTTTCTATACATAAAAAGCAATTTGAAAATGAAATGAAGCAAATAATCCCATTTTCAATAATACTGCAAAGAATAACATGCTCAGGATAAACTTAACTAGGAGTAGAAGACTTATACAATGAAAACTTAAAATATTGAAGAAAATGAGAAAGACACAGCAAATAGGAAAACATTCTGTTCATAGACTGGAAGACTTAATATTCTTAACATTTCCATACTACTCAAAGCAATCTACAGAGTTAATGTCATCTCTAGCAAAACCCTGGAGGCTTTTTTTACCCCAAATTCAAACTAAAAAATCTATATAGAAAACAGGTGAACATGAATGCCAAAACAACAAAAAAGAACAAAGCTGGAGACATTACACTTTTGATTTCAAAATATATTACAAAGCTATAGTAAATAAAACAGTATGTCATGAGCATTCCGACATGCATATATACCAATGGGAAAGAAATTAATCTATGCATAAGTGGTCAACTGATCATCAATAGGGATGTTAAGAATATACAGTGAGGAGAAGACCGTTTTTTAACAAATGGTGTTGGAAAAATTGGATCTCCACATGCATACAAATAAAATTGAAACTTTGCCTTACAATACAGATAAAAATCACCACAAATGGATTAAAGAATTATAAGAAATAAAAATGTACAATTCCTAGAAGAAAAGAAAGGTAGATATTTTATGACATTGGTCTTAGCCATGATTTCATAAATATGACATCAAAAGCATGGGCAACACAACCAAAATTTTAAAAACGTGGGCTACAGAAAACTAAAAAATATTTTCACAGCAAATCAGACAATCAAAAACAACAACAACAATGGCAACAAAAAATATAAGATAAAGGAAAAGTCAATAGGTACAGATGGGACAAAACTTTTGCAAACCATATACCCAATAAGGGCTTAATCTCCAAAAGATATAATACACAATTACAACTTAATAACAACAACAGCAGAATCTTCATACCTGATTAAAAATGGACTGAAGACTTGGATAGATATTTTTTCAAAAAAGGCACACAATAGCCAACAGATATAAGATAGAATTCTCAGAACTGAGAAAAAAAACCTTTCAAATTAACCCTATCAACCCAATACAGAAAAAAGAATTAAGAGAACTGTGAGATTTCTAAAAATACCCAAACTTATGACCTAAGGGTCATAAGTGTTCCTGAGGAAGAAGTGAGTAACAAGTTTGAAAAACCTAAGTTGAGGAAAACAAAATAGGAAAACTTCCCTGGCCTTGCCAGAGATTTAAACGTCCAGAAACGGTAAGCCCAGTGAACTCCTGGAAGATTTCTTGCAACGATGTCATTTTCAAGGCATATAGTCATTAGGTTATACAAAGTAAACGTGAAGGAAAGAATTCTAAGACCATTGAGATAAAGAAATCAAATAACTTATAAAGGCAAACCTATCAGACTAGCAGCAGATTTCTCAGCAGAAACTCTGCAACCAGAGGGGATTGGGTCCTATTATCATCTCCTCAAACAGAATAACTGTTAGTAAAAAAATTTGTGTCAGAAAATGAAGTTTTATAAATGAAAGAGAAATAAAGATATTCTCAGACAAGCAAAATCTGAAGGAATTTGTCACCACTAGACTGGTTCTACCAAAAAAACTCAAAGGAATTGTAATCATTGAAACAAAAGATCAAAATGCACCAGTAGAGAAACACTGGAAATTATAAAGCTCACAGAACCTACAGAATACCAATGCGATGGAGAAAACAAACCAGGCAAAAATTAACATTATAAATGGAAGAGGACTTTATGTATCATCACCAAGACTTAAAGATAATGGTTTCTATGCCCCATGTATAATATACATATTAATAGCTGGATAAAATAAAAACTCACTGCAAATAATCTGCTGCTTTTTTTTTCTTTTTGAGTTGGAGCTCACTCTGTCGCCCAGACTGGAGTGCAGTGGCCGCTCCCGGTCACCGCAGCCTCGACCTGCTGGGCTCTGGTGATCCTTCAGCCTCAGCCTTCCAAGTAGCTGGAACTACAGGTGTGCGCTACCATGCCCGGCTAGTTTTTGATTTATTATAGAGATGAGGTCTCACCAAGTTGCCCAGGTGGGTCTCGAACCCACGGGCTCTGGCAATCCACTCACCTCAGTCTCCCAAAGTGGGGGATTACAGGCTGAGCCACCGAGTCCGGCAATCAGCTGCTTTCAAAAGATTGACTTATCAAAGACTCCTATAGACTCAAGGTAAAAGAGTAGATAAAAATATTCTACCAAATGGAAACCAAAAGTGAGCAGTAGTAGCTAGTCTCATAGCAGATGAGACAGACATTAGATGAACGAAAGTGAAGAAACACAATTAGAAATTATATAGTGATAAAGGTATCAATTTAACAAGATGTAACAATTTAAACTATATATGCACCTAATACCAGAGTTTCCAGTATTATGAAACATATTTTATTAGACCCCTAAGAAAAGAGATGGCAATACAATAATAGAAGGAGATTTCAACACTCCACTGGCAGCAATTGAAAAACCATCAAGGCAAAAAGAACAAAGAAGCATTGGAGTTAAATTGAACCCTAAAACAAACGGACTTAACATATCTACAAAACATTATACCACAATTATACAGAATATACATTTTTTTCATCAGCACATGGAACATTCTCCAAGTTATATCTTATGATAGGCCATAAATCAAGTCTCAATAATAAAAAATGCAAAATCACATCAAGCAACTTCTCAGATCACAGTGGAATAGAACTAGAAATCAAATCCAAGAGGAACTCTCAAAACCAAATGAATACATGTACATTAAACTGCTCCTGAGTGATCTTTACATCAACAATAAAATCAAGCTGGAAATTTGAAAAAATTCTTAAAATGAGTGTCAACAACAACCCAAGTTATCAAAACCCCTGCAACACACAATAAACTGTGACCATAAGAAATTGTATAGTGCTAAGACCTATTTTGAAAACACTGACAGCTCACATGTTGACAACCCTACAATACCCCAAAAGGAAAGAGAAAAACATGAAAAACCAAAACTCAGAGTAGCAGATCGAAGAAATAACAGAGATTGGTGCAAAAGTAAACAAAACCAAAAGAAAAAAACTACAAAAAATCAATAAAGGGAGGGAGTAAGAAGAGTAGAAGGGTTGAAAAATCACTATCGGGTACAATGTGAACTTTGGGGTGATGGGTATACTTAAAACCCAGACTTCTTCACCAGTATGCAATGCAATCATCTAACAAAAACTATTCATACACCTAAACCCATTGTAATTTTTTTAAAAATAAGCAGATTTCAAAACTCAAACACACGCACAATTAGATGTCACTTCACACCTGTCAGAATGTCAGTTATCGAAAGGAGAAAAGACAGGTGTTGGTCAGGATGTGGAGAAATTGGAATTACTGCAATAGCTGGTGGGAATGTATTACTATCACAAATATTTTTAAAATATGTGGACGTTCCTCAACAAATTAAAAAGGAAACTACCACATGATCTAAAATTTTCCCTTTTGGGTATTTATGTATTTAAAAAAGTGAAACCAGGACCCTGAAGACATATTAGCACTCCCATGTTTATTGAAGCACAATGAACAGTTGATAAGATGTAGAAACAGCATAAATGTCCATCAACAGATAAACGAATAAAGAAAAACAACCAAAAAAATGGAAATAAGAAACAGTAACAACAGCAATAGCAGCAGCAACAACAGCAACAGAAGGAATGTCCTTCCCCAAAATATATAACAATGTGGCAAATATAATCATCAACATACCCATAATTACCTTAAGTGTAAATAACTCCAGTGCACCAAATAAAAGACAACTTATAAAACATGGTTTTTAAAACTCCGAGTTAATAAAAAAAAGTTTATAAAACAAAACCAAATGCTACTCAAACACTTGCTGTTTATAAGAAACTCATTTGAGCATGGGCATAGGTCAGTTAACAATGAAGGGATGAATTAGGAAATATTAAGATAACATTTCTTTAAAACATAAAAAAGCACAAGTGGTTATTTCAACATCAGATAAGGTGACCTCAAAGCCAAGAAAATTATTAGGCATGAGCAGAGAGAATCCTATAAACATACAAGAAATTAAATTTCAAATTTTAAAATTTCTGAAACATAAATGCCCAGGCCTAGATTGCTTAATGAGATAATTTTACCAAACATTTCAAGACTGAGTAACACCAACTTTACACAGTGTTTTCCCAAAACAAAAAAAGAAAAGATGTCTCAAGTAATTTTGTGAAATAAGTATTGCAAACAAGGCTAAAACATTTAAAAAATTAAAGAAAGAGCCGGGCTCGGTGGCTCGCATGTAATCCCGCGCCTTTGGGAGGCTGAGGTGAGTGGATTGCCTGAGCCCGCGGGTTCGAGACCCGCCTGGGCAGCGAGACCTCATCTCTACAATAAATCAAAAAATCAGACGGGCATGGTAGTGCATGCCTGTAATTCCGGCTACTTGGAAGGCTGAGGCAGAAGGATCGCCGGAGCCCAGCAGGTCGAGGCGCGGTGGCCGGAAGCGGCCACTGCACTCCAGTTTGGGCGACCAGTAGTC
>JAPVLO010004910.1:0-12854 GCA_027257055.1 Cephalopachus bancanus | reverse complement strand
CTCCCCAATTGCCCAGGGAGTCTTGAACCCATGGGCTCAGGCAATCCGCTCACCTCTGCCCTACCAAAGCTCTGGGATTACAGGCTGAGCCACCGAGCCCAACCAATGATGGTAATGTTAACGATATGTATTGTTTTGCTGTGTAGCAGGATCTGTGCTAAGCAATTTATTACATTTCCTGCTTTCATATATACTACAAACCTGGGAACTAGGTACTGCTATCATCCGCATTTTACAGGTAAGGAAACGAAGGCTTAAAGAAGTCGGACACCTAGGGTCACATAGTACTGATACAGCTTGGCTTAGAATTCAATTTTTTTTTCACACAGGGTTTTGCTCTGTCGCCCAGGCTGGAATGCAGTGAATGGTGTGGTCACAGCTCACTGCAGCCTCAAATTCCTGGGCTTAAGTGTTCCTCCTGACCTAGCCTCCTGAGTAACTAGAATTACAGGCATGCACCACCACACCCAGCTAATTTAAAAAATTTTTTTGTAGAAAATGCAAACATAGGTCTTGTTATGTAGTCCAGGCTGATTTTGAACTCCTGGGCTCAAATTGAGAGGACCGTAATAGAGTATACCATAGACTTAGGTCAGGAGCATGCTATAACCCAATAAATATGTAATCGGCTTGTGAACAATAGCACAGCCATTTTTAGTTTTCTGTCTTAAAACATATAACTGTTTAAAGTTCCAGTTATGGGAAAAACTACAAAGCTCCAGTTATTCTTCCCTTGTCTCACTTTCCCCTTAGCAACAACCAATCAGGTGCCAGGGAGAAATCACCTAAGTTTCCAGATGTCTCTGCAATTTCCCGAGCTAGTGGGCCAAGGTCAGCCCGAGTCAGGCTAGCCAATCCTCCATGATTAAGCTGACCACCAGAGGTTACTACCCAATTAAATGGTAACAAAACTGGAAAGCCCCCCTCAAACTCCTCCTCCCCTTTGTGTAAAAGCATAAAAGGCATCTGCTTAAGGAAATCAGAGCCTCTGAATATACTCCGCTGTGTTGGTTGTCGACAGAGGTCCAAGCTCGAGCTTGCAAATAAAGACCCTCTTGAACTTTCATCGGAATTGGCTCTTGGTGGTCTCTCGGATTGAACTTTTGGCCACTACAAAATGATTCTCCTACCCAGCCTACCAAAGCTCTGGGATTATATGCATGAGCCACCATGCCAGACCAAATCTATCTGTCTTAAATAACCATCGCAATATAAAATGCCTATAGAGATACTTTCTTTTTTCAGTTGGAGTCTCACTCTTTCGCCCAGACTGGAGTGCAGTGGCACGCTCCTAGCCACCACAGCCTTGGCCTGCTAGGCCTGGTGATCCTTCTGCTTCAGCCTTCCAAGTAGCCAGAACAACAGGCATGTGCTACCACACCCAGCTAATTTTTTATTTATTGTAGAGACGGGGTCTCGCCAGGTTGCTTGGGTGGGTCTTGAACTTGGGCTCTAGCAATCCACTTGCCTCGGCCTCTCAAAGTGCTGGGATTACAGGTGAAGGATGGTGGCACCAGCAAGACTCAACACCCTTTGAGGCCAGGAGATTTATTAGAGCAGCGGCTACAGAGAGAGGGAAGAAGGTCTGTAACCGCCTGGTAGGGAAGGGGGAATGAGAGAGACATGGCGAGAGAGGTTTGTATTTATCTTTTTGGGAGGGGGCGGCCAGTGCTTTACCGGAACCTGGCGGTGCCAGCCAGTGCCATCTTAGGGTCTTTATTGGAGGGAGCTATGAGGTAGTATTCCTATAGGGAGATAATATTTGTGTTTAAGTTTTGCACACACGGGAAAAGCAGTAGCTTAGGCCTTTGTTGTCTTTGTTTGGTTCCATATAGTGTTAGCGCTATCTCAGGAGACGCCCTTCTGACTGTTCCCTGTGCCTTTCATTCCCACCTTTTCTGTTTATTTGGGAGAGGGGTGTCGTTATTCTTTCTGGCTGCTTCCTGCTGGATTTGGGTGTTGTGGGGTGAGGTGGGGGAAGGGCACAGAACCAGCCAGAACAGGGCCCAGAGATAAGCACTGAAGGTGAAGATTTCTGAAGGTGAGAGTTCTATAAAGGTCCCTTGTAGATGTAGAATGGCGACTTGTTCCGGTCACTCCTCCAGCAGGCACGAGGGCGGTAGTAACCAGCTGTCTTGGAGTAGACTGTGGAGGTAGATAGAGAACCTGGAAGAGAACATATCTAAAAGAAAAAATTAGATAAAAACTGGGTTGTTATGGGCTGTTATAACCCTGGATTTTATTGTAACGGGTTGATAGTTGTTAAGTAATTAAGGCTGGTATGGGGTCAAAGGTGGTTCAGATGGAAGGGGCGAGTATGGCTGTATTAGTAATTGGTTGACTGTTATTCGAGAGAGCTCTGCCAGGCGCTGTTGGAGAAACCTAAAAACACATGGAGCCGCTGACAAGAGGATAAATATAACAATTAGTGGAATTAGAACAGGAAGAAGCCACGTTAGGAGCTGGGGTTGCCACCACCCTGAGAATGGGCCTCCAATCAGGTCTTCTCTTCGTTTTTGGAGATTTTCTTGTAGTTGTTTAATTCTGTCCTTGACTATTCCTGATTTATTGGCATAGAAGCAACATTCCTCCCTAAGAAACAGGCATATTCCTCACTCTTTTGCTATTAGTAGGTCTAGTCCCCATCAATTTTGGAGGAGCATGTCAGCCAGGGAGTCTAGTTGTGTTTGTAAGTCTAGTACCGTGTCTGCCACCTGTTGTATGTCCTCAATCAGTTGGGAGGAGAGCTGCTTGTAGAAGTGAAGTGAGGACCCCAGCCCTGCTGCCCCCTTTCCCATGGCCATGGTGATACCCAGCCCCACCAGCAGAGATATGAGCTCAACTGCCCATCTTACTCATGATGTTGAGGAACCCACTAAAGGGACAGGCAGGCTTTGGTTACTGGGTGCTATTACAATGGCAGGGAGGAGGATGACAAGAATGCAGGACTCCGACCAGTTGAGGGGGTAAGACCAGGTAGATGGTAGTGGCACATAGGAAGGCAGTACAATTAAATTGGGGGCAGAGGTTGTTATTTGATTGGACCACAAGTGATTGTGTGCAGAAGCGGGGGGGGCCCATCCGACCCCCAGAGTGCCGTTTCATGTTATACACTGGGCCGCAGGCAAGTCATGTGGGAGAGGGATGTTAAAACGTGGTAGTGAAAGTATACATTGGGTTGGAGTATAGGGAGACTCCAATTTCCAGTGACTGGGACAGGGCAGACCCAGGATTGGCCGGACTTGAGGCATAGCCAGCAGTCCTTTGCTAGGTTGGGGTTAGTGAGGTTAAGCAGGGTATGGGTTTGGCTAAGGACAGGAAGAAGTTCCGGATCTGTCTGATAAGGGCCCTGGGGTTTTGGGAGATTGGGGCACACCAATACTGGCCCATTGAAATGTTAAATGAGCTCTTCCACGACCCGCTTAGTGTTTTGCTGTTCAGCATAATCTTGTGCCCCTCCCCCATCTGATCTCACCACAGGAGGTCTGAGGTTCCAGCAGATTTTTTCTCCCTGTTTCCCAGGACAAGAATACCCAGGATGTTGTCCCAGGCTTCGTCCCATCCAGGCCTGCTGTTTGGTTGGTCTGAGGCAGACCAAGGCTTGCTTGTAGCAAGATGCCTGGACAAAAGAATGGATGGATGAACATTCAGTGGGGCAAAGGGGTATTTTGTTTGGGGGTTTTGGTGGGGGGTCTTGCTCCCAGCAGCGGACTGTGCCCCCGTTGCCTGGGCAGCCTGCTTGGAAGTCTCTTAACATTGTTACAGCCTAGTATTTTTGTGTTCCTAGTTGGCAGGAAAATTTTTGATAATAGCACATACTGGGGATCAGCTGGTAAAGTCTGGGTTTTCCTGCAGAGACGCATTGGTTGCAAGTCCAATCAGCCATGCCCCATGATATTGTAAAGTTATTGGCTAGGCTTATTAATATGAATATGGTTAAACCGTAACTGGAGGTAAAACCGGGGGTTATTTTGGTCTTTAAGGGAGGCATCTGATGAGAACAAAGCTTGTGACAATTAAGAGATAGGTAGTAGCTAACAGAATTTTTGCTGCAGGCAGCCAGTTTGTGGGTGCTGAGCAGGTGAGTAATATAGTAAGTAGAATGGTGATCAGGCCAAGAAAAAGAGGTACCAAGGGTCATAAGTTTTCTGTGTTGTATCCAGGATATTGGGTTGGATTTGGGTTGAGATGAGTGGTGAGTTGAGACAGGCGATGTTTAAGTGGTTGGTCTGGATCCTGGGGGCAGGTGTACCTGTGGGTGGGTGGACAAGTATTATTATGGGTGTATTGTGAGGAAGGAGGGGTGGCAGGTTTAAGACGGGAAATGTGAATCCATGGGGTAACCTGACGTTGGGCTGTGATAAGTTTTGCTGCCATGGGAGTGGATAAAACTACTTGAAGAGGTTCAGACCACTTTGGGTTAAGGTGAGTTTTAGTTTCCAGGTCAGAAAAATAGACCCATTGTCCAGGAATAAGAGGAGGTGGGATTTGACCTTTGGACGAGACAGGTAAAAGGAGGTTTTGATATTCCCAGATGTGGGAACGAATGAAGGACAAGAGGGGGTAAAGTATGTGATTGGGTGTCAGAGGAGTTGCAGTGAGGATTCCTGGGGGCAGCGCTGGACGGCCATACATCACTTCAAAAGGCGAGAGTTGGGACGGTTTTTTGGGGAGAACTCGCATGCAGAAGAGGGCCAGTGGGAGGAGGGAGACCCAGTCTCGATGGAGTTCAAGGGATAATTTAGTGAGAGTGTCCTTGAGGGTGCGATTGGCTCACTCAACCTTGCTGGACGATTGTGGGTGGTATGGGATATGGAAATGCCAGTTAATGTGGAGGTCAGTTGTTAGGGATTGTACCACTCATGAGGTAAATTCGGGTCCGTTATCAGACTGGAGAGATAAAGGGACACCAAATCTAGGAATTATGTGATTGGCAAGGATGGACCCTACAGTTGCTGCTCGTTTGTTTGTGGTGGGGTATGCCTCTACCCATCCTGAAAAGGTGTCGACCAAGACGAGGAGGTATTTGATGTTGCAAACTGAGGGCATGACAGTAAAGTCAACCTGCCAGTCCGTACCCGGAAGCTGGTCCCGGACCTGATGCATGGGAAATGTTCCTAGTTTTAAGGTGGTATGGGGATTAGTTCGCTGGCAGATAGAACATTGAGAAGTACTGGTTTTTATAAGCTTTATATGGTGGGGGTCGAGGGTGAAGTTTTTTAGGAAAAACATTAGAGCAGAGGGATTGGTATGAAAGATTGAGTGTAGATATGGGATGAGGTCGGAGATAGAGGGGGAGTTTGGTGGTGGTGAATTAGTGGGAGGCATATGGCTTGGACCAGGGTGGGTAACAGCCACCATAGTGGGGATGGACCCCGAGGCTGCTTGTTGGGCCGCGATATCCGCCCTGGAGTTTCCCTGAGATATGAGTGAGGAATCGGACTGGTGGGCCTTGCAGTGAGAAATGCTAATATTGGTGGGAAGCAGAGAGGTGGTGAGAAGGTTGGAGATTAGTTTAGCCTTAATTACTGCTGAGCCTTTGGTAGTCAGTAACCCTCTTTCCTTCCATATGGTCGAGTGGGAGAGGAGAATGAGGAAAACATATTTGGAGTCAGTGTAGAGTGAGAGGGAGTGTCCAGCCGCTAGCTGGAACGCTCGAGTGGCAGCTATAAGTTCTGCCTGTTGATTAGTGGTGCCTGGTGGGAGAAGCTTTGCCTCAATGACGTGTGTAATAGAGGTGATGGCATATCCCGCAACCCGGGACCCGTTGTGTAGGAAGGAGTTGTCATCAGTGAACCAGGTATAGGAGGGGGAGGGCAAAGGGCCCTCCTGGATGTGAACCGGGCAAGGGAGGAGAGCCTCCACAGCTTCTACACAGTTGTGGGTTGGTGGGGCTGTGGAGGGAGGGAGCAGCATGGCTGGGTTTAGGGGCGTGCAAGTTTGAAAGGATATGAAGGGATCTTGTAAAAAGAAGACAAGGAGCAATAGGACTCGACCAGGAGGTAGCGTTTGAAGGCCTTTGTAGCTTAGAAGGTGCTGTAGATGGTGGGGGAGGTTACTGTGATAGGGGCCCCGAAGGTGACTTTTTTGGATTCACACACCAGCATGTGGGTGGCAGACAGCGCTCGCAGACATGGGGCCCAGCTCTGGATGGTGTGGTCTAACTGCTTTGAGAGATAGGCCACCGGGGTAAATGCCTATCCATAAAGCTGTCCTAGGACTCCCAGGGCCACCCCTTTGTTTTTGTGCATATATAAGATGAAAGGTCAGTGTATATCTGGCAGATGGAGAGCGGGGGCCCTTATGAGGGCTTGCTGAAGGGCAATAAAAGGTTGTTTGATGGAGGAGGGTGTTAGGAGTGGCTCATTGGGGTCTCCCTTCATGAGAGTATGAAGTGGCTTTGCAAGTAGGGCAAAGTTGGGAATCCACGCCCGAAAGTATCCAGCCAGCCCCCAAAATGATTGGATTTCCTCTTTAGTCTTGGGTATATTTAGGGATTGGATTAGGGCTTTTCGGTCCATTGTTATGGCCTTTTGTTGGTGTGAGATGGCTACGCCCAGATATGTGACTTGTGTGGCAGAGAGTTGGACTTTTTGAGGGGATACCCGATATCCCTTTTCTGCTAGAAAGTTAAGAGTGAGTGCAGTGTCCGTTTGAGAATCAGCTAAGGAAGGGCTACACAGAAGGAGATCATCCACATACTGAATAAGGGTGGATTTGGTAAGTGAGAGAGACTTAAGATCTGCTGCTAAGGTTTGACCGAACAGGTGGGGGCTATCTCAAAATCCTTGTGGCAGGATTGTCCAGGTGAGTTGTTGTGAATGGCGAGATGTTGGGTCAGTCCACGTGAACGCGAAGATGTTTTGTGAGTCCGCTGCCAGAGGGACAGTGAAGAATGCATCTTTAAGGTCGAGGACTGAAAAGTGAGTGGCAGTAGGGGGAATTGAGGATAGAATGGTATAAGGATTGGGGACTAGTGGGTGAATGGGGATGACAGCCACATTAATGAGTCTTAGATCTTGTACTAAGCGGTAAGTGCTGTCTGGTTTTCATACTGCTAAAATGGAAGTGTTAAGCGGTGAGTTGGTAGGGTGCAGATACCCCTTCTGTAATAAAGAGTTGATGGATGACAGATTGAAGTCCCAGGAGGCTGGAGGTAGGAAGAGAGTATTGCAGTTGGTTGGGGTAGGCAGAGGGGATTTTGAGCTGAATGTGAACTGGGGGGCAGTGCGCTAGGGAGGGGGAGTTTACGTCCCATACTTGGGGGTTTACTACAGAAAAGGGTAAAGGAGGAAGTGAGTCCGTTGGGGACTCTTCAGTAGTGAGAAGTGCCAATAATGGGTTTGTGGGGGATGGGTTGGTAAGGGCTGCACTTGGGTTAAAGGTGATGGATGCCTGGAATTTGGCTAGAATGTCCCTGCCCATGAGAGGTATGGGACATTGAGGCAGTACCAAAAAGGAATGAGTGAAGGAGACGTAACTGCAGGAGTTATGCATGGAGTGATGGACTGACCCCCTACCCCGACTATAGGGGACTTAGATGGGGAAGTTGGGCCCCAAAATTCTCATATGACGGAAAGGGTGGCTCCAGTGTCTAGGAAAAAGTGGATGGGGCACCCATCAACCGTTATAGTGACCCTGGGCTCCCAACGATTTGAGATTTGTGTCGGGCAGGGAGACCCCGGGCCCCGTCATTCCAAGGTCACTGCCATACCCAACAGGTCTAAAGCAGGATTGGGGGTTGACCCAGTCTCTATTTGGGGATTGGGGCAGTCCGTTGCCCAATGTCCTGCCTGACCGCACTTGGGACATGGCTTTTGGGGCACTCTGGGGTTGGGACATACTCGTGCCCAATGTCCTGGTTGCCCACACTTGAAGCAAGGTCCTGGTGGTTGTCACTGGGTTCGGGCATTGCCACCACCTTGGGTGACACTGGAGGAACTCTTAGCTCCCTGAAGGTCCTGGGCCAGCATCTGATACTTTTGTCTTTTTGCCTTTTCGTCCCGGTTGTGGAATACTTTAAAGGCAGTTGCTAGGACATCATGTTGGGGAATGAGGGGGCCTCTGTCAAGTTATTTTAGTTTTTCCCTAATGTCTGGATAGCTTTGGGAGAAAAAATATGTCATTAGGAGTTGCCGGCCATCAGGGGAGTCCAGATCTATGTGGGTATACTGTTGAAGTGCCCTAGTGAGTCGACTGAGAAAGTTAGAGGGATTCTCATCTTTGTCCTGAATAACTTCCTGAAGTTTTTTAAGTTAACTGCTTTTTGTGCAGCCCTACGCAGCCCAGAAAGGAGGCAAGTAGAGAAGCGATCCCTGGACTCGATGCCGGCAGGAAAGTTATAGTCCCAGACCGGATCCTGGTCTGGGACAGCCACTGCACCAAGGGGGTGAGCTGGGGTGGTTTGGTGAATTTCATCTGTGTATGTTCTAGCCTGTTCCCAGACTCTCCTACATTCCTCTGGAAGCAGGGTGTTGGAAAGGATTAGGTATATATCATGAAAAGTGAGGCTATAGGACTGGATGAGGTATTGAAACTCCTTAAGGTAGGTGGCAGGATTAGTTGTATATAATCCAAGACATTTTTCTATTTGTGAGAGGTCTGAGATAGAGAAGGGGTCGTGCACCTGGACAATACCCTCTGTGCCTGCTACTTCGCGGAGGGGTGCTAGGACCACTGATGTGGCCTTGGATCGGATTATCGGAGGGCTACACTGGGGAGCGATTGGAAGGGGAGGATATATAGGTTGAACTTCTGGAGCAGAAGTGGGAGGGGTTTGTCGGGGACCAGCCCCGACGGAGGGAAGGGTTAGGACCGCAACGGATGTTCCAGATGTCAAGAAGAGACCACTCGGAGGCGATTTCTTCTGGGAACAGTCTGATCAGGACTGAAGCCAACTTTATTCAAACTCTTTCCAACTTATATACCATTTTTCATACTCTCCAGCAGTGTAACAATCACTTACTGGGGGCATACACCTCCTCACAAGATTGTCACAAGACTTTCAAATTTCATGCACACAATTACAATTCCATGATGCATGACGTGCTGCCCACAATGTAACAGGTACACAAATTAATCAATAGTTTCACAAGATGTTTCCCATAACTCATTCATGTTATGCTTTATGTTCTAAACTTCTTGATTAATTCTAAATTCTAATCAATCCAATGAGCTAAACTCTGATTAACATTAGATCCAAAATTAATAACTTCTAATGATTCTTAACAATTAAAACTATCAACTTATTACCTTAACTTTATACTAATCTTTTATCCTTACTCAATTTATATGTATCCTATTAACTTACGCCTATATTCTTATTATTGTAACTTTCTAAGTTATAATCAAACACCACATTAAGTATTACTTAACCTTACACCATATCTATGAACTTATTTTTATTATACTTATAACCTACTGATTTATAATATGCAATATCTTGAAATCCTATACTAATTACCTAAAAACTTATCCTTAAACTAAAATCTTAACACTACTTTTATGAATTTCTTGTGTCTAAACTTTACTTCCTTATATACTTTATTACCTAACTCTTAACACTATGTATTATCTTAATTGAACTCTTATAAACTTTATCATTAGCCTTAATTAATATCCAAACTATAAACTTACTTCTATATTTTATAAAACTTAATAAATCTGTAATTCTACTTAAAAATCTAAATCTTATTTCCTGTTATGTGAAAGCTACCTGCGTTGGGAACCCGTCACACTACTTTGGGACAATGAGCTGCACCGTTGCCATGACGATAACCGGGGGGGTGAAAGTTTCAGCACGTGCAGAAAACCCAAAAACGTTCTGCTTGACCTAAGGCAACATAACAAAACTATTATCACAATTATAATGTTTAACTTTAACCTAAAGGAAAACTTTCTAGCAAGGGAACAAAGGCTGACTAACCAGTTTACCAGGAAATAACAGCTAAAAAATATCTTGAGAAGGAGAAAACAGTTCAAGAAAAGAGGGAGAAATGGAAAATGATCTCTGCTGTGAATTTCTTTTAGTCCTAATTGAATTTTATATATCGCTGTATAAACTTTATTATTATGTGTATGCATTGGTCTTTTATTCATACGCCAATATAATAGTTGTAGTGCTCTCCTTATACCAGAGACAATTCTCCAGACAGGTCTCCATAGGCCTATAATGCATGTGGCCATAGATGTTGGCTCCCAACAGGGGTTGAAGAGGAGGGCGGGGCCAGAGGAGGCTTGGGTTTCCTGTACGGTGGAGGTTCATCTGCAGGCTCGAAATCTGAGACGGAGGAGGAGGGAGCAGAGATGGAATTTTCAGGGTCTGCAGTAGGGGGAGGGGAATCTAGAGGAGGAGGCTTACACATGCTTGGAACAATGGGAGAAAGGGAAGTTACAGGGGAAGCAGTAGATGTTAGCATGAGTTGAGGGTGAAGGTTAGAGGGGTTACAGGTGAGACACAGCCGAGGATGTTCACGGAGGAGAGAAAAGGACTGGACATAGGGAATCTCCACCCACCTTTTTGAACGCTCACAAAAGTTATATAAATCCCTGATAATATCAGGATTGAGGGATCCCTGGGGGGACCACTGATTTTGATTGTCCAAGGGATATCTAGGCCAGTCCTGTGTGCAGAGGTGAGTGAGACGCTTGGGCTTAATATCAGGAGAGATAGAGAGGGTAGAGAGATTGTTTAAAAGGCATTTGAAAGGAGAATCGGCTGGCATAGAGGATGAGATCCCCATAGGGAACAGGCAGACCCAATGGGGCATCCCCCGAAGAGTCAGCTGTCCAAGAAGTGTGGCTGTAGCAAAGTCTGTCATCACAGAGGTTTGGCACAGCCAGGGTTCTCCTGGAGAACTGAGGGGTCAAGGCACCTAACGCTAGGATTTCCCGAATCAGACAGAGAACACTTGACTGGGTGGCGGGTGGGGAGTATCTTTACTGCTGGTCAAACAAAGTTTTTGACGTGGGACCACCTTAGAATCTGCTGTGGGCCAACAGACATGGCCCAATAGCCGTGGGATTCCTTAGGGATGGGGGAAAAAGAGATAGAGAGAATTTTATTAAAACCACTGTGGGTTAACAGCCGTGGGGCCCCTGGGACCCACTGCAAACTGGCAGCCGCAAGAGTTTTTAAAGTTTGAGAGAGATTAAGGAAAAGAGGAAGCCTTTAGGTTCTGCAGTAGTCGTGAAAGCTGAGGCGGGTGTGTTTTCCCTCACCTGGGGGCCGGGGGGTGTTAAAGTCCGTTCCCTCTAGAGTTCCCCAGAAAGTTTTTACTACCTTGTTTGGGGAGGGGGACTTGCCTATTGAACGAGTGCTAGTGTGAATGTGGCTGGGGCGTTCAGAAGGGTGGGGAGAGTCCAAGAGAGCAGGATTGGCCACAGGCCCCGAGAGAGACCTGCACAAGGGCAAGAAAGGTCCGATACACAATGGGACCTAACACCCGTTAAGGCCAAGAGTTCAATGGGTCAAAGTGGGACAGGAGGGAGGGAAATCTCTGCCCACTTTTTTGAATGTTTATAGGAGTTAAGGAGGTGGTTTTAGAGTCCTAGGCGGGAGAAGGAAAGACCAGTAGGGGGTCTGCTGTGGCTTTGAAAGCCTAGGTGGGGTGTGGTTCCCCCCCTCACCTGGGGCTGAAAGGACTGCCAGACGAACAATGGTCAGTCCCTTCCGGGTATCCCGGGCGAGGTTTTTAGGGTTTTTTTTAGGTAGGGGCACTTACCTATCCAAGGTGGTGATGGATGCGGTGCTGGCATTCAAGAAAGTGGGCAAAGGCCTTTAGGGGCGAGTGCCACCAGCGCCAGGACGGGGCCTCACCTTAGGGTGAGAGGGCTCCCGACCAAGGCATGGCACCAATGAAGGATGGTGGCACCAGCAAGACTCAACACCCTTTGAGGCCAAGAGATTTATTAGAGCAGCAGCTACAGAGAGAGGGAAAAAGGTCTGTAACCGCCTGGTAGGGAAGGGGGAGTGAGAGAGAGACGGCAAGAGAGGTCTGTATTTTTCGGTTTGGGAGGGGGTGGCCAGTGCTCTACTGGAGCCTGGCGGTGCTGGCCAGTGCCATCTTAGGGTCTTTATTGGAGGGAGATAATATTTGTGTATAGGTTTAAGTTTCGCGCGCTGGAAAAGCAGGAGCTTAGGGCCTTTGTTGTCTTTGTTTGGTTCCATATAGTGTTAGTGCCATCTCAGGAGATGCCCTTCTGACTGTTCCCTGTGCCTTTCAACAGGCTGAGCCACAGAGCCCGGCCCATTTTATATATCTTTAAAAAGTAATAAGTAATAAAGTCATACACATAAAAATTGAATAAGATCACATATGAATGAGAAGAAATATCTAATTCTGAACTGTATCTTTTTCTGGACTTTTTTCTGGTTTGTCCCAAATATGTCAGTAATTGCACAAGCCTCTAATTTGTTTTGGCTTTAAATCCCAGGGCCTACAATTTGTGTAGAAGCAATTGACGGAAGCAGATATGAAATCCTCATTTCCTTGAAGAAAGAAAGAAAATCCATCTTTATAAAGCTTGTAGTTATTTACAGGTTATGGCAGCACTTACTTAACATTCTTTGACTCAAGAAATTAATAAAACTCATTACTTGTACTACACAAGTTTTATATATTGGCAATATTTTTATTTTCACTTTTTATTATGTATTTCATGACTGTTACTTTTCTACCTAATATCTACTCTCTCATTCTTACTCATTTACTGAGAAAGTACTTATATAACATTTGCTATGTACCAGATACTGTTCTAAACACTCTACAAATATTGAGTCAATTAATCTCTTACAACCCAATTATTATTTTCCTTTACAGGGGAGGAAACTGAAATGAATCACCTAAAATCAC
>JAPVLO010004909.1:0-12798 GCA_027257055.1 Cephalopachus bancanus | reverse complement strand
ATTTCCTACTTTACCAAAAAAAAAATACAGATGAGAAAAACAGGAGTCTCACCGAACACTGAAGATTTATCATTGAACGGGGTTGTACACGGAATCACAGAACCATGGAGCTTTCGAGCTAAATGAGATCATGGAAAACATCTAGTTCAATCACATTGTTTTAAAGAAAGGGAACTGAATACCAGGGGAAGAAAGACAGTTTGCCAAGGTCACTTATTTAGAGAATGAAAATAATCTAATAAGAAGACACGTTTTCTGAAACCTGAGTAGGAAGTACGGTGGTGTAAAAAAAAGGGAGCATGGCATTTCGAACAATAGGTTCAAATACTGCCTTTGACACTTACTGTTTTTTAATCTCAGGCAAGTGACTTAACTGAATCTCAATATCTTATTTATTTATTTATTTATTTATTTATTTATTTATTTATTTATGAGTGGGAGTCTCACTCTGTTGCCCACACTGGAGTGCGGTGGCATGATCCCAGCCACTGCAGCCTCGACCTGCTGGGCTCCAGCCATCCTCCCACCTCAGCCTTCCAAGTAGCCAGAACTACAGGCGTGCACTACCATGCCTGGCTAATTTTTGATTTATTGTAGAGACAAGGTCTTGCCTAGTTGCCCAGGTGGGTCTCGAACCCACGGGCTCTGGCGATCCATTTGCCTCAGCCTCCCAAAGTGCTGGGATTACAGGCTGAGTCACCGAGCCTGGCCTTATTTTATTTTTTTAGAGATGGAGGCTCAATTCATTGCCGTGGCTGGTTTTGCACTCCTAGCTTCAAATGATCCTCCTGCTTCAGTTTCTCAAAGTGCTGGGATTACAAGCGTCAGCCACTGTGCTTGGCCAATATCTTCATGTTTAAATCAACAACAATAAATAATATTTGTAGAGTTATAGTTAAAGTAAGTAAAATAATGTACATAGTACCTTATCAGACACATAATAAATGCTCAATAAATGATAACATATTATTATTATTATATGTGCTTTTAAAACCTAAAAGTTTACCAAGCTGCTAAAAAAATCTTTTTTTTTTTTGAGTTGGAGTCTCACTCTGTTGCCCAGGCTGGAGGGCAGAGGCACGCTTCCCACCACTGAAGCCTTGACCTACTGGGCTCAGGCAATCCTTCCACCTCAGCCTTCCAAGTAACTGGAACAGGCACACACCACCATGCCCAGCTAATTTTTTTTATTTATTGTAGAGATGAGGTCTCGTGGAGTTTCCCAGGCTGGTCTTGAACTCATGGGCTCAGACAAGCCTCTCACCTCAGCCTCCCAAAGTGCTGGGATTATAGGTGTGAACCAGTGCGCCCAGGCTAAAAAAATCTTTAAAATTTTTTTTTAAATTTTTTGTTTTAAAGATGTGGGGTACAATTCAGGGTTAAGTACATAAGTGGTCATTATATAGGTAAAGTTTGGGCCTTCCACTTCACCTGGTTTGATATTGGGTACCCTTATTAATGTTGTGTGCCCTCCCACCAGTGTCCTCCTACTGCCAATCCCTTTCTTATAGTATTATGATAAATGTTCAGGGTCCACTTGCGAGTGAGTATATGTGGTACCCAGATCTTTGTTTCTGTGATAGATCATCGAGTATTACAGACTCTAAGTCCATCCAAGTTGTTGTAAAGTCCATAATTTTGTCCTTATTTATGGCTGCATAATATTCCATCATGTATAGATACCACATTTTTTTTAAATCCGGTTCACTTACAATGGGCAGCATGGTTGGTTCCATGTTTTTGCTATTGGGGATAATGTTGCAATAAATATGTATGTGCAGGTATATTTTTTATAGAGTGATTTGAGTTCCTCCAGGTGTTTTCCCAGAAGGGGGATTGCCGTGTTGTATGGAAGGTCAATTTTTAGATCTAAAAAAAAAAAAAAAAATTGACAATACACTTTTAAAATGTGTTAAGAAATGAAACCTACATATTTGGTGTTCTTACAAAACTCTCTTTATCTTTACTACTTGAAATATTTCGTTGAATTTCTATTTGTAGCATTCCTGGAAGACAATGTAGTGCTGTTTTTAAACTTGAAACCACAAACTAACACACTTTCACTTTAGGATGCAATTTGACAGCACTAAAGCAAGTTCAACATGGAACTACCCCAGTGATTATTCAACCATGGAGGAATCCTACCACCTGTAAACTTTTATTTCCATTTCTTATCTTACAATAATTTGGTAAATATAAGAAATGTGATACTTAAAATACATAGATTCTCCAGATCATACTGAGGCCAAAAACAAATGCATAGTTAGAATGTTTTCATACTGCTCTTTTCAAAGTAACACTAAAAGCAAAATCTTAAACATCAGACAGACATAGGTTTTAACCCCGGCTCTGCCACTCCATGGCTGTGTGATACTAGACACTTAATCTCACTAAGCTTTGGGTTTTTTGAGTGTGAAATGAGAATGATAATAATAATAGTACATACCTCACAGGGCTATATGCGGATTACATGATAGGATGCACATAAAACGCTTACTTAGACCAGTGTCAGCAACACAGTAAGTGTTCAAAAAAAAGTTAGCAAAATCAAATGGTATCAAACCATATTGTTGGTAGAGGAACTTTGATAAATTTCATTTATATAATCTGCTGCTGCTTCTTGTGGGTGTTAGATAAAATTTGAAAATAATTTATTTTCAGAGTAATACTATAATTTGTAAAGATGGGTGCTCATATAAAAATAGAATTGGAGGTAGATTTCTTAACGTTGTTCTATTAAGCCAGGAGAAAACCAAGTACTTTGCAGGGGGTTCTAGGAACTGAGAACACAGGCTTAATTCGGGATTCTAAAAAGAAAAAAGATGCTTTGTTTACTTTGGAGACATCAGAAATAGCCCTTCAGAGACACTTCCCTGCTCTCCCAAATGAAAGTAGTCCCTCCCTCTTAGTCCACCAGAGGTGGGGTTCCCAACCCACAACCATGGCCTGTTAGGCATCAGGTCTCACAGCAGAAGGTGAGCTGTGAGCTAGCAAGAGAAGTTTTATCTGCATTTACAGCTGCTCCCCATCACTCATATTACCACCTGAGCTCCACTTCCTATCAGATCAGCAGTGGCATTAGATTCTCATAGGAGCATGAACCCTGTTGTGAACTGCACATGCGAGGGATCTAGATTACACGCTCCTTATGAGTATTCAGTGCCTGATGATCTATGGTGGAGCTGAGGGAGTGATGCTAGTGCTGGGGAGTGGCTGCAAATACAGACTGACATTAACAGTGAGGTTTGACTGAACATTCCCACCACCTCATCCATGGAAAAATTGTCTTCCATGAAACCAGTCCCTGATTCCAAAAATGTTGGGGACTGCTGAATGTTAACTCCTGTTGGCAAAGATGTTGTTGGGTCTCTGTGCTTCATGGCTGTATCATGAACACCTAGAACAGTTCCTGCACATTGTAAATTTCTGGGAACTACCTAGTGAATGAATGATTGACAACGCTGGCATATGCTCAGTGCTTCTTAGAAGCAGAGACAAAAGGTGGACTGATCTTACAGCTGCCAAAAGAGGAAACAAGAACGTGAAATTCATGACCACACAGTCCTTGCACTGAAGTCTTGGATCACATGGACTCAGAGTTTCTAGAGAAGGAAACAAAGGGAATGTAAATCAGCTAGGTAATTCCAGGCCAAAAAGAATAAAGAAAAAATAATTTTACACACACACACACACACACACACACACACCACAAATATATGTGGAAATACACCATCTGCTGAGACGTGGGGTAGATTAGAATGTGGTTAAGTTGTTTCTGTGGCCTCTGGGTCACCACCCACTCACTGCCTCTTGGGTCTCCTTCCATTTCATTGGTCCCTTCTCCTCAGTTTCCTTTGCTGACTATTCCTCATTTTCCCAACCTCTGAATGTTAGAAGGCCCAGACAGGTTCTCAAATATCTCTTCACACACACCTCCTAGGTGACCCCAACCTGCCCCCCATAGACTTAAACTTCACCTTCATACTGACAACTTCTCAGCTTTGACCTCTTTCCTGAACTCCAGATGGGTACACACAGTTGACTGCCCAACACTGTACTTGTGTATCTAAATAGGCATCTCAAACTTAAAAACCAACCAGAATTGAAAACTTGACTTTTTTCTCCCAAAACTCAACAAAGCCATCCTTGTAGTTGTTCAAGCCAAAACCTTAGAAGCATTCTTTCCTCCCCTCTCTCACAATTCATATCCAGGCTTTGGAAAATGCTTTTGACTGAGTCTTCAATAGATACCTATCATCTGACTAATTTTCCATCTCCTCTGCTACCACTCTGGTCCAAGGTTGGATCTTCTACCTGGATGATTGCAACAGCCTCCTAATGGGTCTCAGCTCCTGCCCCTGTTGCTGCCTTGGCCAAGACCCAGCAGCCAGAGTGACTATTTAGAACAGAGAAGTTACTATGCCACTCCTCAAACCTCCAGTGGTGTCCATCTTATCACAGTAAAAGCAAAAGCATGACCTGGCACTCAGGTCCTCTTCTCAAATCACTTCCAACTCTTCTCCCCCAGCTCGCTCTGGCTGGCCACCCTGGCCTTGGTGTTCTGCAAACCAGTCACACACCTACTCTCCTTCCTCAAGCCCTCTGTGCTTACAGTTTCCTCGGCCTGCCATTCTCTTCCCACGTACATCAACCTATATTCTTTCTCTCCCCTCAAGTCTCTTTTCCAATATCATCTTTTCAGAGAGGCTTCTCCTGCCTTCCCCATCCAAAAGAGCACACACTTCCACCCCTGACCTTGCTTTAGTTCCTTCATTGTCTCTATCACTGCTGTTGGCGATGTATACTTTTTGTATGATTTGTTGTTGCAGTCTTCACAAGAGAATGAAAATTCCATGAGAGCAGGGAAACAGGATGAGAGTGTGCTCTTTTAGATAACAAAGCCCATTTTGTTCACTGTTCTATCCCCAGGGCCTAGAAACATGCCTAACACAACAAACACTGAATTAAAAAAAAAATTATATTTAAAAATATATTTTTAAATTTATTTTAAAGATGCAGGGTGCAATTCAGGATTGGGTATACAAGTGTCAAAAACATTGTTGAATGAATGAATAATATTGTCTGGGTGAAATGTTCTGTATTTTACAATAGGAGAAGATAAAGTAAATTGCCACTTGCTGCATGCCTTCTGAGGGGCGAATATTGTGAATGAAGTATGAAGACTGGTTGGCATTCCATATGAGTTTAAGATAAATTTAGAAAACATTAGTTTAAAAATTCAAGATAAGGCTTAGAAGAACTGATTGTAAGTTAATAAATGGTTTAAGCTAGAGAAATACTATCTTCTTTTTATTAGTCATTCTTCTGATCCATTGTATCAGAATAGTATCTTCTAGTATGACTAGTAGGTTCTGTAGCACTTACCTTTGGTCTCAAGATTTAATCCTTTGGGCCAGAAAATGAAAATTAGACTACCTCCAAGTTTCTGTTGGTAACCCTCGATTTCCATCTTAGATAACAATCCCCTTTAGCTTTGAGTATTTGAGGGGGTTTGTTTCTCACACTGTGAGAACTACCAAGACCAAGAGGAAACACAGACCTGTAATTATAATAGACAGCATAAGCCCTTAAGAGAAAATATAGATCTACAATTAGAACTGTTCTTTCATTCACCAGACATTTGTTGAAATCTTATTATGTTTTGGGTGCTGAGCTGGGGCATCAAGGATGAATAAGACATGTCCACACCTTCACGGAACTTGCAGGGATTCTGACTGACAGCCACAGAACCTAAACTTCATTGTATGATGACAGAGGAATGCCCAGTATGCTACACAAGCCAATGCAAGGGCACCCAACTCAGCCTGAAGAGGGTCAGCAAGGCTTCCTAGAGGACCCGGCACCTCAGCTGAAACTTGCATAATATGTAGAAATGGGAGTGTGGGGTGGTTCATATTCCAAACAGAGGGTAGAGCATTCACAAAGTCATGATGGCATGAATCTGTATGATGTGTGCGGGAAACCACAAACACTCAAGGCAGGTCACTCTAGAGGTGAGGCTGTCAGTGGGGGCAGAGGGCAGGACACAAAGAACTTCATTTAACATGTTATGGAGAGCCACTGAAGCAGGGGAATGTGACTGCCATCTGGACACACTTGGAGACAGTTGGGGAGCTGTGGCAGCATCATATGACGGGTGATGTAGGTCTGAATTAGGGCAGGAGGAGCAGAGATGGGGGTAAAGGAACAGATTTAGAAATGCTGAGTCAAAATCAGTGGGACTTGATGTTAGGGAGACTTAGAGGGAAGAGGCCAGGATAGCCCTGAGTTTTCTATTCAGGAGGGTGTTACCACATACAAATATGGATAGGACCAGTCAAGAAGAAGATTTCATTTTTAGGTATGTTAACTTGAACCGCTAAGGGAGAAGCATTCCATCCATCCACTTATTCAAGAATAACCTATAAAATAGCGATGTGAGTTTCCAAGAGTGAATTTGAAGAGAGCGGCCTAGACTTCAGAGAGATGGACATCATTAGCATGTGGATAATCAGGAGTTAGCCTACAAGGATGGTTGGCACAGTACCTAGCACAAAGGAGGCTCTCAGTGGGTGACTATGAAAGAATAAATGAAGAGTTACTCTGTAAAGAGAGAAGAGTTGGGAATCAAAGATGAAACTCCAGAAAACACGAATGCTTCAGGGTTAGGTAAAGGAGGCAGAAGCAGAGTGGTCAGAAACGTGGTGTCACGGAGATAAAGTGAGACAGGCATAGGAACTAGGTATGTCACACATTGTCAAATGCCTTTTAACTTTGTGGGTCTTCTCCAATGTTAATATTTCTTCATGAATTAGTCCTCAGTTAAAAGTTAAGTCAGGCCAGGCTCGGTGGCTCAGCCTGTAATCCCAGCACTTTGGGAGGCTGAGGATTGCCTGAGTCCGTGGGCTTGAGACCAGCCCAGGCAACTTGGCAAGACCTTGGCTCTACGATAAATTTTTAAAAAATTAGCTGGGCATGGTAGAACTCACCTGTAGTTCCAGCTACTTGGAAGGCTGAGGCGGAAGGAATGCCAGAGCCCAGCAAGTTGATGCTGGGTGGCCGTGAGTGTGCCACTGCACTCCAGCCTGGGCGACAGAGTGAGACTCCAATTAAAAAAAAAGTCAAGTCAGTTTCTAGATAAATCTAGAGAGAAAATACAGACATTTTATTTTTCTAGAACTTTGCTACCTTACAATTCAAGGGTTATTTGGGCAATAGTTGTGTTTAAACTTACCAAATTGAATTAACACATTTATGCTATTATGTGCTTTTGCTTTAAATAATTTTGGATGCTTTTCCCTCATTTATGATGCTTTTTTCTATTCTTAATGTTAACTTCTCAAAGCTAACTTAAACTAGAGGATGCAACTTTGTTAGTGTAAAACCAACTTAATGTCTAAGTCTAGATTGTCACATTTATTTAGAGTTATATTCATGTACTGATGAGAGGGATTGTGGTTCCTGATCAATTATATGTAAGGGTAATAATTAATGTTTATAAACATCTATTTTTCATGTTTTAATGTGATTTGTTGTTGCCTACTCAGCATCCACGCCCTATTCTGATAGAAAGAGTACCCAAGTTTTTCTTGGGGAACAACTTCTCCCTTATTCCTTGTCAAAATGATTTAGGTAAAGCAACTTCACTTGGATTAAAGGGAGGGTATGTAACCTAGAGTTGATTAGTAAAACTTTGCAATCCCCTGTGTCCAGTGATCTGCCTAGGAATGGGCTCATGACCCAATCAGAGGCAAAGAAAAAGAATTCTTGGACATGTTAGAGCAGCAAGGCCAAAGGCACTGGGCTGAACTTGGACCCTGATGGATATACACCTGGAGCAGGTATGGGCCACTGCTCCCGTGGCACTCTGGGCATCATGGGGAGAGGCTGTCAGAGAATGAAACTGATGCAGAGCAAAGATAAGCTGAGAAATGCGGAAGGAGAAAGAGATGACATTGCTTCTTCAGGCTTGAGATCCTGCCTCTGACCTTTGCTGAAATTAGCATATAGCTGCTCTTCTTAACTATGGGAGCCAATACATTCCCTCTTCAACCTTTGTCAAATTTTGTTAGCTTTTCTACTACTTGCAGCCAAAAAATCCAGGTGAAAGACATCATTCCATCTCTGTTTTTTCTGCCTCATCCATTAACAGGAAATCAACAGTCTAAAGCCAATGTTACTTCCAGCTAGCCTATCCTGCCTTCCATGCTATGCTCGGTGCTTTCCAGTCAACCTTTTGTTAGCTTCTATACCAGCCTCCCTCTCTACTACTCTGTGCTCTCTGTCCCAGGGCTTGGGTCATTACCTGAATTTTTGAAAGCACTGTCCAGAAATATGTTCATTTTTATTAAGTGATGGCTGAAGAATAATATTTTATTGGCTGACCCCATCAAATGTTGGATAATAAAAATCCCTATGTTGACACCTCTGTTTTTAACCTACTGACCTTTAGAAGCAAAAATTAATTATTAGTATAGCTCATCATCTTGGGAATAACTACAGTAATTTCACTATGTATATTTCCCCCTGCTCTTGGGAATAAACTTTCCTGTTATGAAATAATATTTCTTTTGTATCAGGAATCTAATATTTACCACTTAAATGTAAGGCATTTTAAGATATTTTAGGCATTTTAATTTAATATTTTAATGTGTTTTATCTAACATTTTCATCTATGAGTTAAAGATTATCACTTAATAATGAAAGGAATTTTAAGACATTCTTTATAAAGGAGACTTGTAAGGGCTTTTCTGTCTGTATTTTAAAGGTAATTTTAAGATGACAAGGTTTCTCTGGAGTGACATGTCCAAAGAAAGAGTACTCAATTGTTCCCTATAGAAAATGGTGGAATAAGTTGAAAGCCTGTTCAGACTCATTTATCATACGATGTGCTTTGCTAAGTTTGGCCTTAACAGTTTAGGTTCCTTATTGCCATTCTTACACTCACACCACACACACACACACACACACACACACACACACACACACACACCACACAGCATCTGGTCACACAATCACGGCCTGGCTCTGCTCCTGTGGGTCAGGGGTCACACACTCCTGAGGACAGCTCAAAAGAGTCAGGACTGGCAAGTGGGGGCCTCAGGGTAGCCCTGAGCCTAACTGATGGAAACCCTGATGTTCAGAAAGGTCCAGAGGCTCTGACCTGAGGAAGGCTCCCCAGAGGCTGGAGAGAAGTTGAGAACTGAGTGGAGGGAAAAGAAACAGAAAAAGAAGGGAGGAATGCAATGTATCAGCAGCGGCCAAGAGTGAACAAAGAGAAAAGCGTCTTACACATGCTGGAAAGAAGAGAGCAGGCGGGATGAGCCCCACAGCCTGTCCCCGGAAACCCCACTACCAGGCCTCAGCGCTCCCTGAGGGGCAGGCTGCACCCGCTGTCGGCCACACCTGCGTAGTTCCAGTGCCACTATCCAAGCACTATCCAAGAGGGCTGTGCTGGCAGCCAGGTCCAGTGCCTTGGAATTCAGCCCCGCCTCTCTCCCAGCCATGATTGCCCTGCAGAGGATGTGGGAAGAACTTGGTAGGGGCCGCATTCAGGGGCATTTGGCCCTGCTCACCTGGGGACCCCAAAGGGGCGCAGTTGGGGATCAGGGTCACCTGGGGAAAGGACCAAAGGGATCAGCGAAAGGCCCAGGCCACGAGGTCACAGGTGGCGTCCTCACCAGGGCGGACCCAGCAGGCAGAGGCCCAAGAGCAGGGATCTCTCTGCCCCCCGGGCCGGGCTCGGGGCACGGTAGGGGCTCTGCGCTACCGCGCGGCTGACTTTAACCACCGGCCAGCGGCAGACCATGGGAAAGACAGACGAGCGGTCCTGCCCCACGCTGAGGCCCCACCTCCAGCCCGGTACTGGCAACACCCAGACACACAAGCCCCGCCCCGCCACACCCCGGTGGTATCCGGAGCTTCAGCCCCGCCCCCAGCGGCCCCGCAGCCAGCGCTCCACGCCAGCCCCGCCCAGGGACAGGGGCGCCCCTTTCCAGTCTCTTTCCCTTGCTCAGGTGGGCGCTGCCCAGGGGGCATGGGCGCAGCCTGCCCGGTCCCAGCACTTCTCCCCCGGGCCCTGGGTCGGGTGTTTGGGGGCTGTGTTGCTGGCCCTGATACCTGCGCCTGGCCGGGAGGCTCAGCACCTGCAGCCAGGGGTCGTCCACAGGCGGGAGGATGGGCGTGCTGACGGTGGTCGTGTGATGTCACCCAGGATGCTGAGCGCGTCCTTCAGCGCCTGGGTCCTGTCAGCGTCTCCTCCGCCGTGGTGCCTGCTCCGCCGACTCCCCTGACAGTGTGTTCTGGTTCCCACGTGAGGAAGGATTGAGCAGCAACTCCAAAACCTAGGGTGTTACCCAGCCCTGCCCAGGCTCTGGGGCATGCATGGAGAGATGCTGAGGTTTTTAAAAACCCTAGTCTTATTTATTCACTCTTCAAGTAGACGTTGAGCGCCTACTATGTGCCAGGCACTGTGTCACTACACGCTTTATATGCACGTAATTCTCAACTCTGTAGCTGTCCATATTTTACATATGAGAAACAGGTTCATCTGCCAATGTCACAGGGCATTTGTAGCAATGTCAGGATTCAAAGTCACTTCTAATTCCCTGGGGGCCATACTTTGTCACTAAGCCATAGGTTGTCATGGTGCTGTAAGATGTGTATTTGAAAGCATGGATTGGGATTCTCAAAAGATTCCTGGTCCCTCCTGAAAGGTTTCACAAAAGCAAATTTCATGAATCTAAATTCAGATGAAGTATTTCAAATGAAAATTTATTTGTTTGTTTAGGAGGTGACTTGTCACTCTGTCACCCTGGACAGGCTGGAAGCAGTGTCATGATCATAGCTCATGGCAGCCTCCAACTCCTAGGCTCAAGTGATCCTCCCACCTTAAAATCTCAAGTAACTGGGAATACAGGAGCACGTCCAACATGCCCAGCTTATTTTTATAATTTTTGGTAGAGACAGGGACTAGCTGCATCACCCAAGCGGGTCTGGAAGTCCTGGCTTCAAGTGAATCTCCCATCTCAGTCTCCCAAAGTTGTGGGATAAGAAGAGGGAGTCACTTGTCTTGTCCCCTCACTTCATATTTCTGTTGAACACTGTGTCTGGACTGTTCCTCCTTCCCTGGATCTGGTCGCATGGGGCTGGCAGCATCTCTTCTGCCAGGCCCACCTGGCCACCTGCCTACCTGGCCCCACACAGCCTCTGCCCTCATGGGGTTGTACACGCACATTATTGATTGTAAGATGAGTGATAGTCTTGGGCATGTTCCCGCACAGTCTTGTTGACAATGGCCATGAACATATCCACAAGGTTCCAAATGGTCTCCTCTTGCCACTCCAGCTGTGGGTCCATGAAGTGCATGAAGTTGTCAGAGCCATCCTCCTCGGTCTTGCTGGCCTGCCATCAGGAACAGAAAGGCATCGGGGTGCCAGGTCAAATAGCCAAGTTCCTGGCATCTGCCGAATGTCAGCCCCTTCAAGGGTGCCCAGAAACACAAAAGGCAAAGAGAAAAGCAACTGACCCCAACACACAGCTACCCAATCTCATCAAATCTGAATGTCTTTGGGCCTCTGCCCATCCCTGTGCCTCTCAGGACCCCAGGCAATCCCATTCATCCTTGTCTTGCCGCTGAGTCTAATGCCTAGAATTTTCTTCAGCTTCCTATGCAGAAATTATAAAAGCACATTTGCAAGGCCCATTTCTTGAAGATCTAGTCAGAGACAGTGCCAGGCTGGAGACGCCGGCAGGTGGCCAGGGAGGGGCACACTCCCTTTCTCTTTGTCCTGGGAGTCAATACCAGAGATACAGAGACCAGCACTTCAACATTGCCACTGACACCACCACCAGGAATTAGCCAAAGTAGAGAACACACAGAGAGGAAAAGGAGAGGGTTTGAGTGAACATGAGACACTGCCATCCCAACTTTAAGGCAACTCCAGACACTGCTACAGTGAGGCAGTGGAGAGAAGGCAGTCACAAGAAACCCCCATCTCCAGTGGGGGATGCAGGAAGCACCATCTGCATCAAAGAGAGGAACATGAAAAACTGCCACTGGAGAAGGTTTGAGGTGTTTCAGGAGGCTGAATTCTGATTCCACCCCAGGCTATGTGGGGGAAGGTTTCCTGCCATTTGTGAACCAAATACGGGCTTGGAAACATGGCATGACTTGGAATCACTCAGCATGGTGCCCTGAGCCCCAATATCAGCACTTGCCCCTCCCCTACCTGCCCTGGTGTTCATCCCAACATACTTGGGGTACATGCCAGCCCTCGGGAAGGAGGCCTTCCGGGTATCCAACTCCTCCCCTGGCCACCTGCCAGCGCCTCCAGCCTGGCACCATCTATGACTAGGTCATCTATGACTGGGGTCCAGAGAGGCACGGGATGGGCAGAGACCAGTTCTTTTGTAAATCACCGATGCCATCACATCTCAAAGGGACTCCTGACCCTTGCATGGCAGGACTCCGCAGGGTAACTTCCCAGGGCAGACATGGAGAAGACAAGGACCTAGCAAAGGGCTTGGAATCCAAATGGCAGGGCCCCATCCAGAGACCCACTCCTCTACTGAACAGGTCCTAGAATCCAACAGCCCCTTCAGAAAGAAGAGGGTTGCTTCCCCCACTCCATGACCAGCTGAAGTTTATGACCACAAGCCCACCCTCAGCCCTCCCCGGGCTCTCCGCCAGGGATTCCACTTCTGGAATCCAGATGTGGAAACCAGAAAGACTCATTCATCACAGAGACCAGCAACAGGGAGTGAGGTGCCAGGGGTTCCTGCCTGCCCTAGTGGGGG
>JAPVLO010004908.1:0-12826 GCA_027257055.1 Cephalopachus bancanus | reverse complement strand
CTCTACAATAAATCAAAAATTAGCTGAGCATGGTAGCACGTGCCTGTAGTTCCAGTTACTTGGAAGGCTGAGGTGGAAGGATCACCAGAGCCCAGCAGGGCGAGGCTGTGGTGGCCGGTAGCGTGCTACTGCACTCCCGTCTGGGCGACGAGAGTGAGACTCCAACTCAAAAATAAAATAAAATAAAAAATAAAAATAAAAAAATTAGTCGGGCGTGATAGCGCATGCCTGTAGTTCTAGCTACTTGGAAGGCTGATAAGAAAGGATAGCCAGAGCCCAGCAGGTCAACGCTGGGGTGACCGTGAGTGTGCAACGGACTCCAGCCTGGGCGACAGAGTGAGACTCCAACTCAACAACAGCAACAAAAAAATACCCACATACAAAGTAATATACATTAAATGTATATATATACATTAATAATGTAATAATGTACAATAATAATATATGCTAGTATAAAGTAAAGCTAAAAAAGATTGTGCATCTTATGGTAGGAACAACAGGTTTTTTTTGGTTTTTGTTTTGTTTTCTTTCTTTTTGTAGAGACGAGGTCTGAACTCCTGAGTTCAAGTGATCCTCTTACCTCAGCCTCCTAAAGCGCTGGAATTACAGGTGTGAGCCACTGGACCCAGCCTCAATAGTTTTTACAAAGATCTTTTAACATATTTTATTTTTATAACTCATGACCTCTTTCATTAATAATGATTTATTCTCTAATCAGTAAGAACAAATAGAAAAACTAGTATCTCTACCAACACACTCACTCTTAGTTGAAGGCCAGTCTGAGCTATGAATAATACTAATGGACGTATCTAAAAAGAAGTATATGTCAACAATAGCAATTGTGTTAAAAAAATGTGGTACATATACACAATGGAATACTATGCAGCCATAAAAAAGAACAAAATCATGAATTTCGCAGCAACCTGGATGGAACTTGAGTCTATAATACTGAGTGACCTCTCACAGAATCAAAGATCCGAGTATCACATGTTCTCACTCATATAATGGACCTTGAACATCCAATGTAATACTATAAGAAAATGACTGATGGTACTGGGAAACTATGGGGTGGAGGGGAATGGAATTAACAGTAGCAAATATCTGTCTGGGGAAGGGGAAACACCTCTTACCAACAGGGTGCCTGAATGAAACATAATTGTACACCTAACCCTTAACTGTACCCCACAAAACCATAATAAAAAATATTGATTTAAAAAAAACAATAGCAATTGTGGTTAAATATGAACGAAATTTTTCCAAGTTGTGCTAAAGCTTCTACTTGTCTAACAGAAGCATGTATAAGTGATTAATGATGTAAGAAAAAAAATTATTGTGTCAATAGCCATGAAGGTTAATACCACTTTGCCAACTGGATCCAAATCTAAAAGATAGAAAACAGCCGGGCTCGGTGGCTCAGCCTGTAATCCTGCGCCTTGGGAGGCTGAGGTGAGTGGATTGCCTGAGCCTGCGGGTTCGAGATCCGCCTGGGCAGCGAGATCTCATCTCTACAATAAATAAAAAAAAAAATTAGCCTGGCGTGGTAGCGCGCACCTGTAGTTCCAGCTACTTGGAAGGCTGAAGTGGAATGATTGCCGGAGCCCAGCAGGTTGAGGCTGTGGTGGCTGGAAGCGGCCACTGCACTCCAGTCTGGGTGACAGAGTGAGACTCCAACTCAAAAAAAAAAAAGATAGAAAACACATTTTTTCCCACAGTGTCAAGTATAGCAAAGTGGTAGCTCCAAAAATGAGAAAACCTAGGCTTATTATTTCTAAGACTTCAAGGCTATACTGAATTGGAGGAAAATGTAAACAATGGTTACTCTCTTACCCAAGATGCATCATGAACATCAAAACATTCTTGAAGTTCACTGTGTCTCCTACACCCATAACCACCAAAATATATTAATCTGAAAAATAAATACAGAAAGACACACTTTAAGAGTTCAGTTTCTGGTCTGCTCATAGAAAGTTGAAAAGATCTTTTTACCCTAACAACCTAAACAAATAAACTATAAAATCATAGTTAAAAAAAAAATCAAAGAGCTGGAGGAACAAAGAAACCTAAATGAACCAATTCCAAAACGTGATGAGCTCTGTTAGGAAAAAAGAGACCCACGACTGCTTTCATCCCTGATGCAATAGCAGGAGGCGGAGGAATCCACAAACAAGGTTTATACAGCAAAACCACTCAAATTGTTAACAGCCCCCTGTATGCTGGCATGGTAAATTAGAATCTTAAGAAGACTAGCCCCTCTTTCTCTCTCTCCAATTTACTTTCTAAATAAACTATAATTTCTAATCTTAAAAAAAAAAAAAGTCATTGCCTTGCTAAGCTATGGTGTGGCCATATGCTCCCTGAACTATGGCCAGGCCATATTTCCTTAAGCTTTGGCCCCTTCCCTTCCCTTGGGGAGGTGAATCCCCTCCCACTCTCCAATTAACTTTCTAAATAAACTATATCTTCTAATCTAAAAACAAAAAAACAAAAAAGAAACCCAGCCAGAGAGGAAGCTTGAACCCTCTCCGCAACTCTTGCCCATAGTCTTCAAGGAGGCCTCTGGGTCAGCTGAAGTCAGAGGAGAGCTGAGGAAATTCCCCTGAGGCAATCTGAACTTTCATGACAAAAGTTTGGCCTCAGGATAGAAGATCTGAAAGAAACAGCTCAGATGCATGCCAAGCCTTCATACCATATGGGGCAGCTACCCTCCAAAGGCCAGGGAAAGATGCAGGGCTGAAAGAGGGCTTCCTGGATGCAGAAAGCTAGAAGTGGAATCAGAGCAAAGATAACTCCTTAGAGTCCCAACTGCCTACCTACCGATTGGGCTATCAACATAAAGAGGTCAGCCACAGTTTTGAGAGGTAAGAGCACCGTTGTGAAGCAGCTGAAAATCTCTAGAACATCTCCAGTGCTCAAATATGGGTCCCTAGTAAAGTATTATCTCAAAATATTAGAAAGCAGTAGTAAAATTGAATCTAATTAAAGCTACAACAGGCCAGGCTCAGTGGCTCAGCCTGTAATTCCAGCACTTTGGGAGGCCAAGATGTGGACTGACTGAGTCTGAAGGTTTGAGATCAGCCTGGGCAACTTGGTGAGACATCATCTCTACAATAAATAAAAAATTAGCTGGGCATGGTAACACACGCCTGTAGTTCTGGCTACTTGGAAGGCCGAAATGCTTGGATTACAGGCATGAGCCTCCATGCCCAGCACACCCCAAATAAGAAAAATACAAAGGAAACTACACCCAGAGGTATAGTTAATCACATTACTGAAGAGCAAAAATAAAGAGCAGATAAAGAAAAAAATAAAACATACTATATAGAGAAACAAAAATACAAATGAGAGTGAATTTGTCACAAAAAAATAAGGGCCAAAAGCAATGTAATAAAATCCTTAAAGTGATGAAAAAAAAATCCTGTCAACCCAACTGGTCAAAGAAGGACTTACAGATGAAATTAGAAATTTCTTAGAAATGAATGAAAATGAAAACATAACATAACAAAACTTATGGGTTGCAGTGAAGGCAGAGCTCAAAGGATAATTTATAGCTGTAAATACCTACATCAAAAATAGAAAAATCTAAAAAAAAATAGAAAAATCTCAAATTAATAGCATAATTGTACAAATTAAGTAACTAGAAAGACAAAAGCAAACTAAACCCATAAAGAGCAAAAGGAAGAAAATGACAGAGATTGGAAGGGAGATAAAATAGTGAATAGAAAAGCAAAAAAACAAAAGTTGGTTCTTTGAAAAGATCAGTGGAAATCTGCCAGGGGAGGGGGGGAGCACACCCCATCAACAAGGGCACCTGCATAATGAACATTTGTACACCTAACCCTGAATTGTCCCCCACATATTTAAAATTTAAAAAATTTTTTAAAAGAAAAGATCAACAAAATTCACAAATGCTTACTTAGCTGGATTGATCAAAAAAAGAGAGAGAGAGAGAGAGAGAGAGAGAAGATCCAAATTACTAAAATCAGAAATGAAGAGGAAATATTACTACTGACATTAAAGAAATAAAAAGGATTATAAAAGAATACTATAGGCCGGGTATGGTCTATACAGGTTCAAGCCTGTAATTCCGGCACTTTGAGAGACTGAGGTGAGGGGACTGCCTGAGCCTACAGGTTCAAGAACAGCCTGGGCAACTTGAAGAGACCTCATCTCTACAATAAATCAAAAAAATTAGTCAGGCATGGGAGCACGTGCCTGTAGTTCCGGCTACTTGAAAGGCTGAGATGGAAGGATCGCCTGAGCCCAGCAGGTCGATGCTGGCTGTAAGCATGCCACTGCACTCTAGCCTGGGTGACGGAGTGAGGCTCCAACTCAAAAAAAAACAACAACCAAAAAAGAATATTATAAAGAACTGTGTGATAACCTAGATGTAAGAAAAATTCCTGGAAAGACACACACTATAAAATATGCCTCAAGAAGAAACAGAAAACCCAAATACACCACTAACAAGTAAGGAGACTGAATTAATAATCAAAATCCTCCTAACAAAGAAAAGCTCAAGACCACATGGCTTCACTGGTGAATTCTATCAAACATTTAAAAAAGAATTTACATCAATCTTTCTCAAATTCTTCTAAAAAATTAAAGAGGAGGGAATACTTCCTAACTTAGTCTATGAGGCTAGTATTACCCTGATACCAAAGGCAGACATAGATACTATAAGAAAATATACTATATCTGATTAAGAATTATTATCCAGCCGGGCTCGGTGGCTCAGCCTGTAATCCCGCGCCTTTGGGAGGCTGAGGTGAGTGGATTGCCTGAGCCCGCGGGTTCAAGACCCGCCTGGGCAGCGAGACCTCATCTCTACAATAAATCAAAAAATCAGCCGGGCACGGTAGCGCGCGCCTGTAATTCCGGCTACTTGGAAGGCTGAGGCGGAAGGATCGCCGGAGCCCAGCAGGTCGAAGTTGCGGTGGCCGGAAGCAGCCACTGCACTCCAGTCTGGGTGATAGAGTGAGACTCCAACTAAAAAAAAAAAAAAAAAAAAGAATTATTATCCAAAATATATAAAGAATTCCTGCAACTCAACATCAAAAAAGACAGACAACCCAATTTTTTAAATGGGCAGAGGACTTGAATAGACATTTCTCCAGAGAAGGTATATAAATGTCCAATAAGCACATGAAAGATAACTAATATCATGTCATTAGGATAATACAAATCAAAATTACACAGAAATACCACTTCACACCTACTTAGATGATGATCATTAACAAAAAAACTGGCCAGGTGCAGTTGCTCAGCCTGTAATCCTAGCACTTTGGAAGACCAAGGAGAGAGGATTGCCTGAGCCTGGGGGTTAGAGACCAGCCTGGGCAACTTGGTGAGACCTCATCTCTACAATAAATCACAAAAACTTGCCAGGTGTGGTGGCATGTGTCTGTAGTTCCAGTTACTTGGAAGGCTGAGGCGGAAGGATCACCAGAGCCCAGCAGGTCGAGGCTGCAGTGGCTGTTAGCGTGTCGCTGCACTCCAGCCTGGGCAACAAGTGAGACTCCAACTCAAAAAAATATATACATATTTTTTTGACTCCAACTCAGAGAAAAAAAAAACAAAATAGTTGTCTCCACCGTGTTTATTCTATGATATGGCTCTTATGAGGGTTCGGAACTGCCATTACCATAGGTTTCAAAATAAGTTTAAAGTTATATCTTGAAAAAATTCATACTTTTGATTTTTCTCTATTTTAGACAAAAGTTGTTATCCTTACTTAAGTGCAGTTGCTGCATTACCTGTCTTTATAGACCCAGCAGGAAAGTTTATCACGTGGCGAGGGTGGTTGTCCTTCAAAGTTGGTGATTTTTTCCCAAATGTAGGTTCCATCTCTTGTTCGCAAATTAACAAAATAAAGCTTTTGAAAGATAAGAACACTATTAGCAGACAGGGTAGTTAAAAATTAAATCTATATCAGAGGGAGTTGTGATCCAAAAATTAATACGATTACTTTTTTCTTTATAATAGGTAAAGTTTTTACTTATTAAAACTTAAAAATTGTAGAATCAATAAAAATGAGATAGTGTTTTAGAAGCAAGAATAATATATAAAACATAATAAAATGGGTCTTTTTCATCCTACTCTTGCCCAGTGAATATCAATTAAATCTGTAGTTAATTCTGAAGCAGAAAGGCGTGGAAAAAAAAACAAAGAACAAGACTGTTGTACCTTCAATCTATTTTAAAAGCTTTATAATTATACATTTAAGATTTTCTCGGGGGGGGCACACCTCATCAACAAGTGTACATGCATAATGAACATTTGTATAACCCTGAATTGTACCTCACATCTTTAAAATAAAAAATAATTAAAAATTTTTAAAAATTTCTATATATATCTTATTTTTAAAATATTTGTAACTTGAGATGAAATGACACATGAAATATTATATTTGTGACACTCCTGAATAAAAAGAAAGCATTACTCGATTGCTGTATCCTTTGTCATCATATCCTCCAAAAATGTACAACTTTCCATTAATGCAAGCACCACAGCTTCCTGACATGGACGTAGGGAGCTCTCCTTCCATGAGGTGCATTCTCCTGCGGTGAGAATAACATGGAATCCTGTAACTTTCCAGAAAGACAAGTTAAAATTCTCTATGAACTCCATGAGTACTTATTTCAGTGAAAATTGTCACTGCCAATTACAATTACAATGCAATGATAGCCAATACTGTAAATATTCTAAGAAAATTCAAGATAAAGACTTTTCAACCTGCGGGGAAAAAAAAAAATCACAAAAATTTCACACACCACCAGAACTGGGAATTAGTAAAATAAAACAAAGTCTTCTGAGAGTGTGAGTCCAGAGAGGAATGATAAAGAGCAAAGAATGGAGAGGGGAAGAAAGTAGGGAAAAGAAAGCGCCACAAATAATAAAGCATTGAAAGAAAAGGAAAGGGAGACTTCATAAATGTTGCGGAATGTTCTAATGGTCTCAAATCCCCGGGAAGTCTATGATAACATTTATAACAGATATTAAAATCAGTCATTCTGCAATTTAAAAATACTTACCACAACCCACTATCAATATCATAGGTCCAAATTTCATCATTAGGCAAATATACTTCATTGTCTTCAATAGACTAAAAATACAGAATACATAAAATGATGTTTAACAATTACATAATAACAAATAGTTCCTCAGGGTGAGAAAAATCGCAATTAAAAACACAAAACACAAAATGAGGTTCAAAGATTTTTTTCAATATAAAATAAAACAGATCAAAAGAGAAGGGAAAAAATATTTTTCTGAAACTGGGAAAACAATGAAGGTTTATAATAAAAAATAGCAAGCATATGAGTCTCAAGAAAAAGACTTTAGGGCAGTTAAAACTTAAAATTTGGTTTTGAGTAAGAGAAAATAGCAAAACAGTAAGATTTAAGGCAGAATATTAAAGATTATAAAGCCAGGAAGGAAAGGAATACCAAGAAAAGGGCAGTACACTTAGAGTCAAGGGAAGGAATTAAAGAAGGACATTTTTTAAGGATACAATTAAGAGTACAAATACCTTGGATTCACTGAACCTATTTTTTTTAGTGGCTAATATATGCAAAGCTTAGTTCTAGATATTTATTCATTAATTCTAGAACATAAATCTAGTCAAAACAATTCTGAATTTGAATAATCTCTAAAGAAGCTGATAATATAAATAAAATAGCACATTCTGACATTTATGATGAAAAGAAAAACAAAAAATAGTATAAAAATCTTTTTTTTTTTAAGTTTAAAAACACAGGGGTTAGCCGGGCATGGTGGCTCATGCCTGTAATCCCAGCACTTTGGGAGGCAGAGGCAAGAGGATTGCCTGAGTCCAGGGGTTTGAGACCAGCCTGGGCAACTTGGCAAGACCTTGTCTCTGTAAGAAATCAAAAAAGTAGCCAGGCATGGTGGCGTGTGCCTATAGTTCCAGTTACTTGAAAGTCTCACCTAAGGCTGAGGTGGCTGTGCCACTGCACTCCAGCCTGGGCATCAGAGTGAGACTCTGACTCAAAAAACAAAACAAGACAAAACACATGGGGTTAAAACCAATCCTTTACATAAATCTCTCATGATTTCTTAGACTCTATAATTAAAAAATAGCTAGAGATTTAAGATACTTCAAGAATTTCTAAAACTATAAATGCATAAATTATTAACATGTTAAGTAGATTTAGCTGTTTCTCATTGTTATGCTACTTAAATTTAAAAATAAGCCAGCACAGGTGCTCACGCCTATAATTCTAGTACTTTGGGAGGCCAATGCAGGAATATCGCTTGAGGTCAGGAGTTTGAAACCAGCCTGAGGAACAGAGCAAGATCTCATCTCAAAAAACAAAATAAAATAATTAGCTGGGCATGATGGTGCACATTTGTAGTCCTAGCTTACTTGGGAGGCTGAGGCAGGAGGACTGGATCACTTGAGCCCAGGAGTTTGAGGCTGCAGTGAGCTACGATTGTGCCACTGCACCTTAGCCTGGGTGACAGAGAAAGATCCTGTCTCAAAAAAAAAAAAAAAATATCTTGATTACCAGAAATCGTCTCTCTGACATACACACCAGAAATATCTTTGTCTCTCTGACACACGGAACGGATACGGATACACACACACACACACACACACACACACACACACACACACACACACACACGTGCACACAAAATAGAAAACTATTCAAACAATTGAATTAGTTTTAAGAAAACTAAACTTTCACTCACTTCTGACTGAGGAATCCATATCGGATGGCTAATTAAACAAAAAATTATAAGAAGGGGAGTTAATTGTATGATCCTAAGGTTTAATGACACCAGATTCCAGGAAGCTTCATGTATACACCTTTATAAAAGAAATATTATGAAAATAAATTGTCATCATTCTGTTTAAGTTCCCTTCTGCTCTTAGCACATATAAAAAGATTCTGGGCTGGGCTTGGTGGCTTAGACTGTAATCCCAGCACTTTGGGAGGCCGAGGTGAGTGAATTGCCTAAGCCCACAGGTTTGAGACCCACCCAGGCAACTTGGCGAGACCTCATCTGCACAATAAATCAAAAATTAGCTGGATGTGGTAGCGTGCGCCTTGTAATTCCGGCTATTTGGAAGGCTGAGGTGGAAGGATCACCGGGGTCCAGCAGGTCAACACTGGGGTGGCCAGAAGCGAGCCACTGCACTCCAGTCTGGGCAACAGAGTGAGACTCCAACTCAAACAATAAAAAAAGATTCTGTAATGGCTGGGCACAGTGGCTCACGCCTATAATCCCAGCACTTTGGGAGGCCGAGGTGAGAGGAATGCCTGAGCCCACGGGTTTGTGACCAGCCTGGGCAACTTGGCAAGACTGCATCTCTACAATGAATCAAAAAATTAGCTGGGCTTGGTGGCATTTGCCTGTAGTTCCAGCTACTTGGAATGCTGGTGTGGAAGAATCACCTGAGCCTGGCAGACCAAGGCTGCGGTGGCCCTGAGCTTGCCACTGTACTCCAGCCTGGGAGACAGAGTGAGACTCTAACAACAACAACAAAAAAATTCTGTACTATAATAGATACTGATGATTCTGTACTGCATGGTACCCGCTACCCCTTGAAATTTCACCTTGCCTTTTGCACATTACGCTCCAAGCTTCCTTCAGTTCCTAAACATCTCCAAGTTCCTTGCTGCAATAGGACCATTCATATGTTCTCTTTTCTCCTTTTGCAATGCTCTTTCAGAATTTGCCTAATTACTCACTCTTTGGGAATCAGTTTAAATGTACTTCAACTTCTTGTCTGTGTAAGATAGTTTAAGGATGGCTGGGCACAGTGGTTCATGCCTATAATCTGAGTACTTTGGGAGGTTGAGATGGGAGGATTGCTTGAGCCCAGAAATACGAGAACAGCCTATGCAACATACCAAGACCTCATCTCTACTAAAAAAATTTTAAAAATTAGCTGAATATGGTGGTGCACACCTGCAGTCCCAGCTACTCAGGAGGCTAAGACAGGAGAATCGCTTGAGCCTAAGGGGTAATGGCTGTGGTGAGCTATGATCACGCACTACAGCTAGGGTGACAGAGCAAAACTCCGACTCAAAAACAAACACTGTCCTCCACAAAATAAGTACCAGGCTCAGATGACTTTTACCAATGAGTTCTACCAGACAGTTGAAGAACAAATAATCCATATAAAAACTACTCCAGAATACAAAAGAAACACTACCCAATTCACTTATGACCATAGATGTATAAATCCTAAAAAATAATTAGTAGAGATAATTAGGAATATATAAAAAATATACTACAAATCCCTAAAATTCAGAATCATTAGTTGAAAATCAGATAGAAGGGAACTTTTAAAATCTGATAAAAGCTATCTATAAAAAAAAATCAAAACAGGCCGGGCTCGGTGGCTCAGCCTATAAATCCCAGCACTTGCTTGAGTCCAAGGGTTCCAGATTAGCCTGGGCAACTTGGCAAGACCCCGTCTCTACAATAAATAGAAAAATTAGCCAGGTGTGGTAGCACATGCCTGTACTTCCAGCTACTTGGAAGGTTGAGGTGGAAGGATCACTGAAGCCCAGCAGGTCGACGCTGGGGTGGCTGTGAGGGTGCCACTGCACTTCAGCCTGGGCAACAGAGTGAGACTCCAACTCAAAAGAAAAATCAAAAAAGTTTCATTCATGTTACTGTGAATGAGAGGATTTCATTATTTTTTATGGTTGAATAGTATTCCATTGTGTGTGTGTGTGTGTGTGTGTGTGTGTGTGTGTGTGTGTGTGTGTGTGTGTACTACCCAAAAATGTATGAGCACTTTAAATATGACGCTCGCTTGAAAGATGGTGTTAAATCAAATGAATTCTAGCATCATCATGCAACAGGCGGGACAGCCAAAGAAAACAGCAGAAGTACGGCTGAGCAAACATCATACTACACGCTGTGACCATAACTGAATTCAATTCTAAAGGTAAAGCAGAGACAACATCGCTTAAAATGTGTATGCATTTTTTAGTACCCCCATACATATATACACTTACTCTCCTTATCTATTCATCAGTTGAAAGGGCTTTTATGTTTCTTCTATATCTTGGCTATTGTAAATAGTGCTACATAAACATGGGGGTTAAATATCTCTTTGACATACTGATTTCATTTCCTTTAGGTAAATATCCAGTAGAAAGATGCTGGATCATATGGTAGCTCTATTTTTAGTTTTTTGAAGCCCTTCCATACTGTTTTCCATAATGACTGTACTAATTCACATTCCTACCAACAGTGTATAAGAATTTTATTTTCTCTGCCTCATTACCATTTGTTATTTTTTGTCTTTTTTATAATAGCCATTCTAATTGGGGTGAGATATTTCATTGTGGTTTTGATTTGCATTTTCCTGATGATTAGTGATATTGAGCCTTTTTTTACATATACTTGTTAGAAATTTAAACTCTAAAGCAAGCATCAAAATTAATGGTTAAATGTTGAAAACAATACTTTGAAATTAGGAACAAGATAAAAATGGTTTCCATTTAACATCGTATTTCAGGCCTACCAGTACAGTGAAAGAAAGAAAATAAAAAGAAACAAAGGTGGAGGGTCGGGAAGATGGCGGCCAAATCAGTGGGACTATGAGCATTCCCATGTGAGTGAGCGTATGGAAAATTTTGTGCTTGTGCTGGTGAGTGAGTGGGCGTGTGAGTAGCTGACTGAGTGAGAGCTAGGGAGTAGCGGCCAGGGCTCTCCGGTGCAGCAGCGAGTGTCAAAGCTGCTGGGCTTGGACCCTAGCTATTCCAGGGACACAGAAGCTGAGAGCCATTCTCTCTCTTTTTTTTAAAATCAACAAATCCTCCCTGGGAAGAAAATGCTGGGAGAGACTATCTAAGTGGGGGCTTGTGAGCAAGCGGCCAGGCCCCTGGTGCAACAGCTGGTGCTGCAGCTTCTCTGCTTTGTTCCTGGCTCTTTCCAGGTCGCAGAGGCTGAGCGCCATTATTTTTTTTTGAAACGGACAAAAGTTTTTCTGTGAAAAAGCGGCAGGGAGAAACCATTGCCCCAGGCTCTCCCTCACCATTGCAGCAGGACAGACTGCTGGCTACTGGCTTTGTCTCACCACTTCAGCACCTGGCAGGGCACTGGTAGCAGGGGCTGTGGAGGGAGTCCAGCGGCAAAGGCCCAAGGAAGAGGACAAGTGAGGCACCCCACCACCATCTTAAAGGTGGGCCAGGAAAGTGCTCCAGCTTACTAAACATGGAGCAACAGACCAGATCTCTGTGACTGGTGGATCAGCTACTTAGGGATTAATCATGACCCAGAGGGAATTGCGAAAGGGGTCTTAAAAAACATTTACAATGTCAAAAATTAAACTAAACATGTACTCAGCCTTTGCACAGTTAAAAAAAAAGTTCCCTGCCTGGAAACTGGCAACAGCACTTGCTGGCTAGGTTAAACTGTTTAACAGCTTTTTTCTCGCTTCAGTGAATCATGCTTGCATGGCTTAAAAGGTACCTAGGCCTCCAGGATGTTGCGGTTTAGCCCACTTGAAAAGTCCCAATGTGGTTTAGCCTTACTTAAGCAAGCCCCTACAGCTAATAAAACCCCTTGATGTGGGACTGTCATGTCCAACAGGCAAGTGGTCGCCGACCCAGCTCTTGACTAAATAAAACCTCTCCTTTTTATACCTTGTACTTTTGGTGTTGGTGTCTGTGAATTAAGCACTCGGTCCCTATTTCTTTTGGGGGCTCGTCCGGGATATCCGAGAGTTAATCCCCAGCCCCAAACACAGCTGACTTTGTGGGTCTGCATACCCACGAACCTCAGTGTTCGTCGGGCCTGGTGAGTCTGTGGACTCACAAACGGCTGACTGTCATCT
>JAPVLO010004907.1:0-12847 GCA_027257055.1 Cephalopachus bancanus | reverse complement strand
CACACAACATTAACAAGGGTAACCAATCTCAAACCAGGTGAAGAGGGGAACAACGAGAGGCCCAAACTTTACCTGTATGATGATTATGACGATCATACATTAACTTTATGATGATAAAGTTTTTATACTTAATCCTGAATGGTTCCCCACATTAAAAAAAAAAAGAATTTCTGAGAATAAAGTAAATGACTTTGTAATTTAAATCTATTTTAGAAATATTTACATTTTAATTTACTTTTTTACCTTTTAATTGGAAGTTTACACTGTTTTTTGGGGGGAAAACAATTACTCTACTTTGCAAATTTTGGTTAGTTTGCCTTTACTATGCTGATGACATGCTGGGAATGTATATTATATTTTAAGCTTATTTTTATCACTTTTCTTTAGTGACAGATTCTTGCTTTGTCACCCAGGCTGTAGTACAGTGATGCAATCATAGCTTACTACAGCTTTGAACTCCTGGGGTCAGACTACCAGGACTACAGGCATGCCACCAAACCTTATTTTTATTTTTACTTTTATATTTTGTACAGACAAGGTGTCATTATGTTGAACTCCTGGCCTCAAGTGATCTTCCAGCTTTTACCTCTCAAAGTGCTAGGATTACAGATATGAATCCAGACCTTCAAATGTATAATATTAGTCTTTTGTGTCCTATGAACTGTGGAAATCACATTTTATGCCTTTGTAGTTTTTAATTTTACTATTTGAATTCCTAAGCTGTATTTAGTTTAGCAACACACTGTATTGTTTACTGTTCCTATGTCTCCTATTAATTTTGTCAATGTTGTAGCACTGAATTGTTTCTCAGTTTCTGGAAAAAAGTATTTATTTCCTGTAAATGTTACCATAGGGATACCAAAGAACTAAAATTTCACATGACTATCACATTTATGGGCAGAATTTGAAAAGAATGGTAAAGCAATATAAGTCTCATGGTAATTACATTTACTATCCAAAATTATAATTTTATTATTTATATGTACATTTCTAAGTTCTGAAAAACATAAAGAACACTGCTTAGTCATATTTTAAATTTTAAATGTAATGACTTCCTAGCCATTACGAGGGAGCAAGATAGGTGTTTCCTTAGATGATTTCCAGATATTCATGCTGAAATTTTAAAAAGTAGATATTAGAATGTGAAGGACAGGGGATATTACTAGCAGAGAAAACTGAGCAAAAAACACATAAATGAAATTTACAATGAGTCTTGGGCTTTCAAGCACTTCCAATTTAGTAAAGCATTACAAAAAAAACACAACCAGGTGCAGTCACTCATGCCTGTCATCTCAACACTTTAGGAGGCTGAGGTGGGAGGTTTACTTGAGCCAGGAGTTGGAGATCAGGCGAGGCAACATAAAGAGACCTTATCTCTACCAAAAAAAAAAAAATGAAATTAGACAAGTGTAGTGGTGCCCCTTATAGTCCCAGTTACTCAGGAAACCGAGGTAGAAGGATTGCCTGAGACCATAAGGTCCAGGCTGTGGTGAGCCATGATCATGCCACTGCACTACTCGAGCCTGGGTGACAGAGTAAGACCTTACCAAAAAACAAACAAACAAAAAAATAACGTCTTTGTGCCTCAGTTTCCTCATCTATAAAATGAGAGCGATGATAGCACCTAATATGATTATGAAAGTGTTATATAGAAATGACTTAGAACAATGATGAATGCATAATAAATAACAAATAACTGTTACCTGCTTAGGCCAGCAGATCATTTGTATACAGATATTACTATAACATCATACATGCATCCCTAAAAAATTGTGTGAAGTCAAGTGTCAAAATAAGTACATCAATGGCTGGGCTTGGTGGCTCAGCCTGTAAACTTAGCACTTTGGATGGTCAAGGAGAGTGGATTGCCTGATTCCACGGGTTCCAGACCAGCTTGGGCAACTTGGTGAGACCTCATCTCTACAATGAATCAAAAAAAAAAAAAAAAATTAACCGGGCATAGTAGTGTGCGCATGTAGTTCAGATACTTGGAAGGCTGAGGCTGAAGGATCTCCGGAACCCAGCAGGTCGATGCTGGGGTGGCTGTGAGTATGACACTGCACACCAGCCTCGGGCAACAGAGTGAGACTCCAACTCTAAATAAATAAATAATAAAATACCGCAGATAGGAAAAATGGGGTTTGTGTTGAACCATTCAATACTTGCATACTTTTAGTAACCAAAACAGTATCAATCCTAATAAAACATAAGAGAGTTAAAATCTTTACTGGAATATGTAACCAGCATACTACTTAGTGGATCTTTGCAACCTTGAACTCTGGAGCTCTTGCTTCTCTCTTTAAGGATGATCATTGCATGTATTTGCTTTCTATAAAGATCAATTTTAGGGAACCCTCTAGGGTCCCCTCCTTCTCTGGGAGTTTTTCTGTCCCTCAATAAATCCTGCTTTCTAAAAGTAAAAAAGTAAAAATAAAAACCAATTTCAATTAAAGTAAAAATATGATCTATTAACTTAAATGTAGATATGTGTACAGAAAAAAAAACTCTCAAATAAGCAGAGAGCTTAATACAATGGAAACTGTAGATGATCTTGAAGCCACCAAATTAAACTTACAATAAAATAAAGCAGTTTTATAAAATTGCCATCTTTTGTAAAGGCCTATATGTATTTGCAAGATTTTCTTTTTAATTGTGAGGAAAAAACTCCCCTGAACACTGCAAACAAGAAAGCGCTGGGAAAATTTCATATGAACCAATACAAGTTTACATTAAGCATCTATTATTTCATTTTTTAACAACAGTATAAAATAATGTACATTAAAGAAGCATATACATATTGTAGGAAGATAGACTGTATTTCCAATCCTAGATTTACACTATCAGGAATTTTTTTCTAAAATATTCAAAAATGTTGTTTATGTTATTTTGTCCTACTCACTCTTCAACCCTGCCCTGTCTGAATACAAACTTAATCTTGCTAAAGTGACAGATGACCTCTAGGGTCAAAAATCCATGGAATATGCTTCAGTCTAGTTCCTAAGTTTTGTAGTAGCATAAATACTGCTTATCCCTCTTCTCTCTTTTTTTTTTTTTTTTGAGTTGGAGTCTCACTCTGTCGCCCAGACTGGAGTGCAGTGGCCGCTTCCGTCCACCACAGCCTCGACCTGCTGGGCTCCGGTGATCCTTCCGCCTCAGCCTTCCGAGTAGCCGGAATTATAGGCGTGTGCTACCACGCCCAGCTGATTTTTTGATATATTGTAGAGATGAGGTCTCGCTGCCCAGGCGGGTCTCGAACCCGCGGGCTCAGGCAATCCACTCACCTCAGTCTCCCAAAGGCGAGGGATTACAGGCTGAGCCACCGAGCCCGGCCCTCTTCTCTTTTTTAAGAATTGTCTTGTCTTGGCATTGATTTATTTCACTTCTATATGACTAATTTCTCCTTCTTCATTCCTTTTAAAATATACTACTTTAATAGTCTTTCAAATCTTGGGATTCTTCAAGGATGTTCCCCTGCTGACCCCTTAATCTTTCAATAAACCATTTCATACAAAATATTTGTAAATACTTTCTCTCTCTATGAGATATCTTTTCATTTTCTTGATGTCATTTGAAGAAACTTTTTTTAATTTTGAGGAAGTACAATTCATATATTTTTTCTTTTGCTGTTTTTGTTTTGGTTTAAATCATTTTTTTTGCTAAGAAGCTTATAATATTAGCTCTTTTATATGTCTATGATCCACTCTGAATTAATTTTTGTATCATATGAGCAAAAGATCCACATTTCTTCATTTGCGAGTGAATGTCCAGTTTTCCCTGCAATTATTGAAAATATCACTAATTCCCTCACTGAATTGTCTTAGCACTTTTGTCAAAAATCAGTCAACCATAAATGAGAGAATTTCTGAATGCTCAATTCTATCCCCTTGATTTATATGTTTATCCTTAATGCTAGTATCACATGGTCAAGATTACTGTGAATTTGTAGTTAGTTTTGATAACAGGAAGTGTGAACCCTCAAACATTGTCCTTTTTGTTTTTTTCAGGATTAATTCGGATATTTTAAGTCCCTTGCATTTCCATATGTCTTTTATGATCAGCTTGCCATTTTCCAAAAATAATTTCAGCTGGGATTTTTATAAGTATTTTTTTGAATCTATATATCAATTGGTGGAATTCTCTAACAATATTCTGATCCAAGAAGATGAGCTATCATTGCTTTTTTTTAACAATGTTTGTTGTTTTCAGTGTATGTCTTGTGTTCATTTAGTTTAAATTTGTTAATTATTTCTTATGCTATTGTAAATGAAAATATTTTCTTAAATTAATTTTTGCATTGTTTATTGTTAGTATATAAAAATATAATTAGGCTGCAGAACAAGATGTTAAAAGAAAAAAATGAAACCCTGCTGGGACTTGTTAACTTAATAAATAAATAAATATTATTAGCTGCTATTGGCTGTAGGAACGCTTTTATAGTTCTGAAAAATAAGTGTAATAAGTAGGCTTTGTATATACAATCCATTGGAAACCAATTTCTGTTTCTGGGTATAGAGAGAAAAAAAGCCAATTTCTGATTTATCCAAGTTCTCCAAGGTTTCTTTTTGTTTTGTTTTTAATAATTATCTTTAAACCCTATAGAAAATATACACCCATGCATATATTTGACTGTTAATGGAACAAAAATTCTAATTATTTAAAAATATTCTAAATAAATTATTGATTAACTAAATTTTGAAATAAAAGTTGCTATGTGTTTGACTTGATATATTATATTTCACGATGTCTCTTGTTTCTGAAAATGCCTGTTCAGCATTAAATGCAAATATCATAACAAGAATGTCTGCAATCATTTGCTTTTGTTAATATATGTTTAATTTCCTAGCTGATGAAAATATTACATATTGTTCCCTTAAACTGTTGAAACTTTTAAAATTTTTATTTATTTATTTATTTAATTTTTATTTGGAGTCTCACTCTGTCACCCAGACTGGAGTGCAGTGACCGCTCCCGGCCACCGCAGCCTCGACCTGCTGGGCTCCGGCGATCCTTCAGCCTCAGCCTTCCAAGTAGCCGAAATTACAGGCATGCGCTACCACGCCCGGCTGATTTTTTGATTTATTGTAGAGATGAGGTCTCACTGCACAGGCGGGTCTCGAGCCCGCGGGCTCAGGCAATCCACTCACTTCAGCCTCCCAAAGGCGCGGGATTACAGGCTGAGTCACCGAGCGCGGCTGAAACTTTTTTTATTAAAAAAAGTCAGCTATGCAGTAACCCATGCCATAAGTCAGCCATGCAGGTCTTAATTCATAAAGAAATATTTCGAGTCATGATTGTGTGTATATAATTTTCTCATCTCACATGTAAATATAAGTATATATATATGCACACATACACAGTACATATATTTCTCTCATATCATCTTTTCAAAGGAATCAAATCTCTGTCATCATTTGGCAGCTGGCTTATTTCTGGGGGTTTTGACTTTAAATCTGTGTGTGATTGTTAATTATGATTCTACCACTTAATGAACCTCACAGTGACAACATTGTAGCATCTATCCACCATGACAGATGGCAAACTAATGAAGCCTACTTTACTTGCATACTGATAGCTTTCCCACATACCATTTCTCAGATCCATAGAGAGGTCAAAGTGCCATTTTGTTTATCGTCTTTGTTTCATTTGGTCCTTAAAAATCATGAGGCTGATTATTAGATAATATACATTTTATATCTCATAATTATACTTAATAATGTTTGTTTCATAATTTTACTGATACAATTGAAAAAGATCAGTCAGTACCTGAAATGTGTTTTGACAATTAGGAATTTTAAATTCAACATTGAGTTAACTTCAATCACTTTTTGAAACATTAATTAATTAGACCTTCTTCCTAAAGTAGGACATGTTTTTTCCAGCTATATAATAAGTATGCATGTTTAGTATATATTTATATATATGTAAATACAAGTACATTTAAAAATATGTACATAATTTTTGATAATAGTTTATTTAAAATATATCCTGTTAATTACTTGTAAATGCCTAAGATCTTTTCTGAGGCCTCTGCAAGTTTTCACATTTTAAAGACAAATCCATTAGCACTCATTTTAATCTGAAGATAGCCTACAATTTATCTCCATAGTTAATGAATATTCCCAGAAGCAAATCATCATTAAGTGAAATGACTTTTATGTGAGGAGGGGCCTTATCTAGCTTGTCTATCACTGTCCTTTACCATGGCTTGCATAGAGTAGCTGTTCATTACATAATGAAATAATCTCCTTCATATTCACTTTATTTCAGTATATTTCCATCCTTCTAAAATGCTGGCCAAAGAAATAATTTTGTACAACGGAAAGGTTGTAAGACTGTTCAAAACTAACTTGAAGTTTTTCACAGTTATCAAATGAGCATAGCTTAAGTCAGAATTACAAATTGTACTTATTTCTAATATATAATTAAAATGATGTTTATGAAATCATGTTTTGAACGGACAGCAAAATCAAATATGATAATTCAACGGCTGCTATTATATGTCAATATTATACTTTTGTCCTGTTTATCATATGTAATGTCAGACATAGAATTGTATTTATTTATTTACTTGACAATAAATATTTCTTCCTCATTCATCATTTCATTTAGCCATTCTTTGATGTTCTTGTCTGTTTTTTGCTTTTTCTCTCCTCTTCACAAGTGAACTTTGCAAAGTAATTATTTCTAATTTCTCCCCTTCCTTTGATTATATGTGTCCAAGCACACGTTATTTTACAGAAATTGTGAGCTTTGAAGTTTACCAAGGACCTTGTCAGTTACCATCAAGCAACAGAGTACACTAAGCCCAGTTGACCTGTGTGGTAGATATTATGACTCTCTCTCCAGCACTGCTCTCAACGCTTCTAGTCTGTGTGTAGTATTTTCCCAACTCAGCTACTGAAAGGATCCATGATTATCTCAACCCAATGAAGTGACTATCACTCATTCTGGCCAACCGTTGCATGTCATTCTGCCTGCAAAACAGATTCATTCAGAAAAAGTATCCAAATTCTAAAAATCAGACATGAAGAGAAGTTTGCCAGATACCCATGGAAAAGAAGTCACTGCACTCTGCAAAGACAGTCTGGCAATACTTTTCTTCTGGATGTGATCACTTGAAGATAAAAATCTTGGGACTGCTACATACATGAAGACAAGTATCATTAGAAAAAAGCACAGAAAAGGATAAACGAGGGAGTGAGCGGACTATCAGCAAGCCACAAGGAGAGTAAAAGATGCCATTATTTGGGTGGAAGATTAAGGAGGACTGTGGGCATATTTTAGTTGAAGACTTTTTAAAACAGAAAAATATATATGTACCATAGCCTGACCAAAATAATCCCATGCCTTTGGGAGGCTGAGGTGAGTGGATTGCCTGAGCCCGTGGGTTTGAGACCTGCCTGGACAACTTGGCGAGACCTCATCTCTACAATAAATCAAAAAATTAGAGGGCGTGGTAGCGCGCGCCTGTAGTTCCAGCTACTTGGAAGGCTGAGGCGGAAGAATCGCCGGAGCCCAGCAGGTCGAGGCTGCGGTGACCGGGAGTGGCCACTGCACTCCAGTCTGGGCGACAGAGTGAGACTCCAACTCAAAAAAAAAAACAAAACCATTCTCTATTAACTTGTTTTGACCCTAACTGCAAAGTAACTGGTGGATTACTCCTCTGAGACAACACTGCATTACTTATAAACCTGCATAACACACTTACCATGAGCTAGTTAGTACATGGTTCTTTCTCCTGTTAGATTACAAGCCTCTTCAGGGTAGAGATCAAGGCTTGTCTATCAGGATGCATCGTCACTGTGAAACATGATTGACATTTATCACTATCTACTGGAGAACCTATTGGATAAAAAAGCAAATAAATGAAAAATTGGTAAATGCACTCACTAAAATTGAACTTATCTCTTAAAAGGTATAGATCAGTTTGGATTATCGCTATATTTTCTAACTCAGTCACAAAACAAGTAACATAACTTCAGTCTGTAAATGTTGTAGTTTCATAGTTTTTGTTCCATTCTTTAAAGAAGTTCTCACACAAAATGATTAAGTTTTTCCACATAAAGTATATTGCTGTCTTTTTTTCTATTAGTTTTATAATAATATCAGTATTTTTAAAAATAAAAATATCTTCTCTATCTTAAGGCAAACAGAAGAAAATAATAACGATGAAAAGTGGGGAAGAAAACACAATAAATTTAATACAGTAACTTTCTTGATTCTAAAATCTCTGATCCTCTTGAAAACTAATAGGATAACTACTTTTAGTATTGCAAAAAATCCAGTAGTATGTTTATTAAAGAATAATGAATCTACACAGAATGTAACATAACTTTTTGTTGTTGTTGCAATTTTTTCTACTATGTTGATACCAGTTTGATAATGAGACAGAGAGAGAAGAAAAGAGGGACAAAGATAACAAATAGATGTTAGATGCACAAACAAATTAATGATCACAATAATTATTAAATATAGTAATACTAAATCTAGTTTGGCAATGTGCTAAAAAAATCAATAAAATACTTGCTGACAATGTTTGAATCACTATAAATTTTAATAAAAAATTTCCAATAGAGATTTCTGGTATTGAAATTATAAACTGACTGATTTTTTTGCTGATTAACTTATCACAAAGTAGTTCAATGTCATTGCAAACAAATTAAAAGCAAATATGTAATCTGGCAGTAGAGATAAAACAAAGGTGGAAACCAGGCAAAACAAAAGCAAACTTTATAGACTGTCACACATCTTATAGAACTGAGTATTTATTACACTCACTTCTGATTCTGAAGTAGTTTTTTTGAACATTACCAATGTCAAACAGAAAGAAAAGTAACATAAGAATCTATTTCCTATTCTCCCTGACTAGATGTTTGTAAAGGGAGACTCAGGTGGCCTAATGTAGTTCAAAGAATGCTTATATTTGAAATAAAGGGGAACTTCAGAGAGAATCCTGGCTGATCTCCCAGACTATGGCATAACCTTGTTCAATTCAACACAGTCTAAAACTGGGACTTAGTTTAAAGGCTAAGAAGCCTGCTTCACCAGCAATTGGCCCTGAAGTGTAAGTTGGTCTATGAGAGATGGATTCATGTTAACTAAATTTGCAGAAACTGGAAATAATTCTGTTAGTGTGAGAAATATGATTGCCATAGGAGCAGAGGGTTGTTCTATGATTAACTCATCTTTCCTTACAGAAATTCAACAGAGATGTCAAATTATACATAGTATGTAAACACATGTACATATAAAGCACTTTTTAAAGTACTTCACCTGTATTATCTAATTTAACCCTCCTATAACTCTAAGGAAAAGTTATTCTTGGTAACCTCACAGATGAGGAAACTAAAAATCAGAGAGGTTAAGTAATTCCCAGTAAAATAGTAGATAATTGGAAGAGCTAAATTTTGAATCAAGTAATAAAGCTTGGGAATTGGTACTTATATGCAACATGTTACATTGCCTTTCTTGAAAGGGAATATAATATAACAGTTTTATTTTCAATTGCCCTATCTAGCCTGGTATTTACTTTTCCATACTAGATATATATTTAGAACCAGAAGACTTTAACCTTTGGATCAAAACTTCTTTATTCCTAGGCAATCATTCAGTAGGTCTTACAAATATTTTGGAATTGGTATTCTCTATTTCTGAAATCCTCATCACAATATTCTTTCTAGGTATTTAAATATCATAAATTATAGTCCAATACCAGTTTTAAAATCATAAACAGCAATTTTTGGTAATCTTGCATATCTTTAATTCATTTAACACTTTTTTTTAATTTAACTTGGAGAGTCCTATTAATTGTGAATTATTAGGAAAGAAAGCTTTATAAAATTCTCCTGGTAAATGCTAAGTCAAGATCTGTTTAACTGCTTCTATTTGGCAAGGACAGATAGGTAAATTATCTTTTTTCCTTATTCACACAGGGAGATAGAAAAATGTATAGGAAAATATTTCCTTCTCATCAGTTTTCTCCCTCTCCATATTCCATAGTGATAGTTAAACCAAAATGATAAACAACCAGAGTGTCAGCCTTATTCATTATTATAACCTCTAAGGAAAATTCTGCTTGAGGTCTTTTAATTTTGCAATTAACAAAGAAAAATTTGACCTTGTCTGAAATTGTGTTTAATTGCCCTACGTTCTAATTTAAATCACAGCCTCTAAGGATTTGTACACTGGACCGCTCATACACATGCACATACACCGTCTCATACTGCTACAGTGACCTCAGTTTTATTGTATGCTGAAGAACTCAAGGTGAAATCCTGGATCTGCATTGACTGTCTCTTTCACACAGAGTACCTCATTATTCTTTCTCTTTCCTATAAACAGAACGTGCTATTCTTAAATTAGGTGCTGAAAAACTAAAGTATACAGGAGTGGAAGGTTTTAGATAATAAATATAAAGTTTTAGGGTCTAAAAATATTAAGTATCTTCTAAGCCAATATTTCGTTTGACCCTGTCATTTGACATAGGTTTAAATAAGTCAGGTATTATGCTTCATATATAAATGTAAAAACTGAGTTTCAGATATATTAAGTAACTGATACAAAAACATAACCCCCAAAATGAGGAATTAGGCTTTAAAATCAAAGTCTTTCTGATTCTTCTCTTCCACCACCTCAAGATCAAACATCTATTCAAAGGTTTATCCATCAGTAGACTTGTCAGAAAACCTAAAATTTTCAACTCTGATATTTAGATTACCTCCTTATTCAGTTTTCTCATTTATTTTGTGATTATAATAAGGTTTTTTAAACTAATATGATATATGATGCTACAAAATACAAATCTATAAAGATATAAATAATCAAATGAAAGAGTAAAATTCACATAGAATTTATATACGCTTTTGGGAGTTAAAGGGGCACACTCTACTATCCATGTGATTTACATGTTTATAAAAGCATCTGCCAACCAAGAAGATATAATCTATTGCTAGAAATCAAAGACCTTCAGGCAGTTGTCCTCTGAATTCTGAACATTTAATGACATATAGGATGGCATAACAGGAACTGTACAAAATTTGGGGCAACTTTTAAATAAAAGTCTTACAGACTTTAAGTGAAGTAGCACAATTACTTGAAGTACATTCTAATAGGAGAAAAAAGTCAATTTATTTTAGACTTGAAAAAGCATATATTTTTATTTACTTACACTAAATGTCTAAGTTAAATATAAGAACATAATGGAGTTGAAAAAAAGGTCAGTAGGGTGTCAAATTAAAGACGTGAATCTTTCTTCAGCCAGTTGTAGAGATTTTGGAAAGTCAGTTCCACACTCTGGATCTGTTTTCTAACCAATACAAGGAAGAGGTAATGTGAGATAAGCCCAGTGGTATTTTTCATTTTTAAATTGATCCCCCTCCTCTGTTTTTTTAATCAACTGTCATGCATTCCAATGAATTATGTCCACCAACCCATATCTTGGTTTACAACACCCAGATAATTAACAGATCCCCACTCTGCTTATTTTCCCACAGCAATCATTTGAATTATATCAACCTATTTCTATTATCAAATATCTTTTTATGTGGCATTATACCAAATATATAGATTTATCCTAAGTTTAAAAAAATGGATTAGTCAAAATTCCCATCATACAGATGAATAAAATTTGCTTTAGAAAGCTTTAGCAAGTTTCCTAAATTTATTTTGCCAACGACAAAAATCTCCTGGGTTTAGATCTCTGATAATCTGACTTCCAATTTGTGCGATGAACTCCTTAGAGTGAGATTATTTTACACAGTCAGTAGGATTCTGTTCTTACCCTAGAAGAGGCAAAATGGAAATTGGAAAGAGAACTTGCTTTGAAGCCCGACACACCTGGGTTGCACATTTGTTATTACATATAATTTAATTTTCATAGTTATGAATTAGAAATTTATTTTCTCCTTTAGATATTTTTTGGTGGAGGGGCAGTGAAGGGAATTAATAATACAATATCTAAAATTTTAAGAATAATAACTAATACAAAATAGACACATTATAAACTGATGGTAAAAGAGAGTTAGTTCAGACCTTCACCTATGTTCCTAGCAAGTATTATCAACATCACAATAATTTCTTGGAACAAAATTTTTTTCTAAAGAAATCATTACAATTGGAAGGCCAAAATTAGAGAGATATTATTTTACTTAAGACAACATAATCTGTCATAGATGTTATTTTAAACTAATAATATTCTTTTTTCACTTAACTTTTTAATTGATAAAATAGGCCCATCTCCTCACTATCAAATATATTAGTAGAAAAATAGCTATATCATTAATTCATTGTAGATCAAGATGTTTATATAATAGAGAAATTTGACAAAACCCTGTAAATTGATAGCAAAACTTTTATATTACACAAATGGAGAAACAAAGTGCTGTTTATATTTATAGACCTAGAATATATTTCTGTATAATCAGCAATAAGTGTGTGTGTGTGTATATATATATATATGTATGTATATAAATATATTATAATAAATAAATTTGAGCTCAAGGAAAAAAGATTCTTTATATCAATTATGACAGTTTTGCATTTTGTTTATATGAATGGCATTCAGGAATTTTTAAAAAATTATATCTTCTCAGCATAATATTTGTATGTATATGATAAAATACACAGTAATGTATTCATTATCTGATTTTTTTCATGGAATGCAAATTATAGTCTGAAATTATTCAATCAATGTATTTTGGGAAAATGTCATGCAGAGAATCAACATTATACATGGTATTTGCTTTCAAATAGGAATGTGTGACTTTCTTAGAGTCAATCATTTGAAAATATAATTTGCACACTAATTGTAAATTGCAAAGTCATCTTCCAGTTACACTGTATCTTGTGC